>JACXSJ010002070.1:0-57764 GCA_014851325.1 Pentalonia nigronervosa | reverse complement strand
CCGCGCGGAGTAACGCGTGTCGCTGGTGTTGACTCCGGTTCACGCCAACCAACCAGTCCAAACGAATTCCTCACCACGTCATTTCCCTCAGTCGGATCAACGACGACTACCGACGCCACGTCGTCGCCGGACGATACATCGTCCGAGTATGGTACAGCCGTTCCATGGTCGGAGGTATCGACGGTCTGTACTGCATGCGCGGACGTCTGCAACGATTCCGATACAACGTGCACCAAGCTGTCTACGATTAAATCTACGATGTCGATAATTTTCATGTTTTGCATATCGGTGGCCAAGTCAAGCTGGTCGGTTTTGCCAAATTCCATGACCATGACATTCGCCAATACTCTCTCGATCGTATTTTCAATTGCTGTAGACACAACGGTATCGACCATATCCGCGAGGACATCCTCGACGGTCATATCGATATCGCCCAAATCGTAATTATTTGTCATATTGTTGCTGCTCTGGTAGTGCGTTAGACGTTTTAATTGCAAATGAATACTTTATTTGGAATTCGAGCTATACATAACGCCGTTGTCAAGCAATAATTCAAACATCTCCCAGATGACGGGTACGACGTTGTTTATTATTACTGGCCAGCGAGTATATACGGTACGTTCGTCGTTCTATAATCGGCCAGCATTACTAGGATTTCTAGTCCGTTTATTTTTCTAAAAACCGCATCAATATTGATATAATATACCTCTGTGTGGATTTAATATTATGTATTATAACATTTATAACATATATTGATGAATATTTGGATTTGGATTTGTACTATAATACTGAACTCGTTTTATACTTTTTTGGTGAATAATCGTCATCTAATATTTTAGATTATGATCAATGTTTGATTTTACAATCGTGTATATATTATGTATTTTTTTTTTGTGCAGGTATGTTTACAAGTTTTATAGCAGAAAAAATTCTTTGATCTTCATCTTTGGTGTTTGGCGGTGGTTTCTGATAGCAAAATGAATCTAGTCAGTAGTTTTGAGAGGTAAAAATGTCTTGTAAGTTTTTTAATCGGGAAATAAACAATACAATAAGGGAAAATGGGAATTTAAACGCAAAATCCAGTTTTTAAAAATCACGGCGAGTATCACCAGGTACGCCGTGCATTGTGGCGTAATCCGCAGATTTTCTCCCTTTTTCACTAGGTGGCGATCCTGCCGGCCGCCGCCACTGGTTCCGCAGCATCGATAGGTGTTTTCCCTCATATCACCGTTGTCGTTGCGCGCACCAGCCACTCTGTGTCCGTGTTAAGGTCCGCTCAAACCGAAATGATAGCGATGGCGGTAGCGGCAGCGAAAATTAATGTCAATATGTTTTAATACGAGCGCACTCACTATCGCGAAATTAATATAGCGGTGAAAATGTTACTGCAAGTTTGAGCGCGATATTACTCTTTTTCGCTGCAGACACTAAAATTTTCGCTTACCGCTGCGATAATCAGTTGTGAATTCCCAACTAATATTTACGCATATCTACATTTTAATATTGTATGATATATACCGCTTCGGTTTGAGCGGACCTTTAACCGTTTCGTCGCTCCTGCGGCCGTCGCAGTCGGGCCTCGTTTACCATCATGACAGTCGTCTTCGAGCAAACGCGCCATCGACCATACTCGTCCGCCCGCAGGGCCTGCCTTGAATACTTGTGTAGAGATGACCAGTGGCCTTTTTACATGATCTTTTAGCTCAATATTTGTCCATCACCATATTATGTCATCACGTATACTAATACTCCTTCGCTATTTTGTGCCTCGTCCGATTGTTATTTTTTTTTTAATTTTTACATTATTATTTTGGTAATTTTTATTTTTCTATGTCAATTTTTGTACATATGGATTTTTTTTTTGTTGATTTTTTTTCCAAATTGTATATAATGCGCTTTTTAATACAATTTTTTTCATCATTATTATATTATATTGTTAAAACTAAAACATTTTTATATATTTGCCATAATTTGTTTATATCATGCAATATCTTAGGTTTTTTTTGTTCAATCGCCATTTTGTGCAATTTTTTTTGGGTACCTGCATTATATTTATTTTATTATATCTGGTTTTTTTTGTTTATTTTTTTAAATTTAAAACGATGTATTGTTTAATAAAAAAATTCTGTTAAAAAACAAATATTGTTTATTTTTTTCGTTTTAACACCTTTATTTTTATTTTTATTTATTTCAACAGAATTATGGACCCCACTGAACATACTCGTGTGGACAGTATAATACTATATATCTACTTTATGAAAAGGCACCAAATAATTAACAAAAGTCTGCGAATCCATTCCTCCTAATCATATTATAAGAATATAATAATATATAAGCTCCGGTGTCATCCCCAATCATCGTTCTAACCTAATCTAACCATCGAGTTCCCGCATCAATGTCAGGGATAGAGCACTGGGACAATGGCATGCAATAATTTTAGACCTTTATTAATTTATGTTAAGTCAAAACTATCCAAATGAATGATATATACTTGTAATACTATTGTAATACTTATAGTTTATATTTAACGAAGTTTAAGACAGGGTAAATCCACTGGCATGATTTGCATTATTTATAACAGACAATTGCACTGTGCAGAATCAGAAATAATTATAAATAAATAATATTCTTTTATATGTAAAATCAAAAGCATAAAACGGATGATAACCTATAACGGATCACGGATGTGTGACACCGTTACAAAGTATAAACATAATTCTAGGAATAAGGATAAATAAGCTTACTAGATTACATATTAGTTATCCGGATACACATATACACATTATACTGTTGTAAACATAAATAAGACACACACAATGTCAAGTTTGATAGTTCTGGAACAACAGCAGCCCGCATACAAAGGAACTCCAGATGACTGTAACAATCGTAAGTCGTTCGTTATGCTTTATTTATGTAATTAAGATTGTGTATAATAATAAAACTTATTTGATTTATCTGCTCTGAAGCTCCCGAGCTATGGTTAAATTATAATTTAAAGGGCTCTGAAAACCCTCACTAAATGACCTATATATAACAGGTTCCCAAACCCCGTTACAGACCCGTTTTATGTTTTTTTTTATCTATTTGTCTTTGCATTATTTTATTAATTTGCATTCTTATCCGTTATACATTACATGTATAGATAGATTATATTCGTTATATAGATACTCACCTGAATCATTCTGTGGGGTGATATAGTGGAAGAACAAGGAAGGAGGTTTAATCAACTCCTTCCACGACTTTTTATTTCACTAAATAAAAACGTTAATGTCTATATTTTTTTTAATAATATATAGATTATAGATTAATATATCTTTGAAAATTCCAATGAACGCCACTACAAGAATTAAAGAATAATCATTCTTGATGCCTTTGTTGTTCGTTAGCGACCTAAAACCACACTTACACGTGAACAGCTCACTTCAAAATAAAGAACAATTTCTAATTGTATTTTTATAAAAAAATAGTGACACAAAATACCTTAAAATGTAGAAAAAAGAAAACAAAATCAGGATAACCAAGAATGATGCGAAGGGGTAGTATAGTGGGTACAGATATAATAACGTAAATAGTGGGCCACTGATACCTCTACAACCTTTCTGTGATCGCGGGCCGGTACCGAGTAGACGAGTGAAGCGTGCGTGTAAAACGATTGTGATGGCAGGTGAAGTTCGACTGCGGGATCAATGATTGATGGAAAACGGTTAGAGCAGTGGCGTACCCAAGATTAATAATAAAATTTCGTTCTGTGTCACTACTGTATGTTATGAACGGTTACCTACTTGCCCACTTTTTAAGTTGAAATTATTATAAAAACACTAAAATCCACAGTATAGTCATAACTTATATTATAAATTATATAACAATACATATTACATAGTTATAATCCAACCCGTTATCACCTATAATATTATTCACAAACTATATTATATATTATTATATATCCATAGGCGGAATTAGACATTTTTATTAGACTGGGCCACTTTTTCTGATCAATTCAGACATAAATGGCGATAAAGAGAGAATGGAAATTATTCTTGATATCATTTTTTTTTAAATTAATTTGTGTATTTCTATAAACACTTTTATATATTTGTATTAAGTATTTATGATTTTTTATATAAAAATAAAAGTAATAATATATGTATATATATGAATAGTACCTACAATTTAATTATTTTTCTCTTTTTAAAGTCGAATGTTAAATTTCTTTGATTCAATATATCTCTTGCGTACTGTTTTATTTATATAACATTCTATATTTCTATCTCGTAACTGGTATTACGGACAGATACCTGTGTTGTGTAAAAATTAGAGTAATACTCTGTGTCTTTGCTTTAACTAATACAACTAAAATGAACAATCTTTGTTAGTAAATAGTAATTTTTGTTACAAGCCTTTAAAAGTCTTATTTCACTTTCGAATATTCAATTTTGGATTACGGCATAGCAACGAAATTGTTTTGAGTAATATCGTATTACATTTTCAAATTTTCAAATTTTAATAACAAACATTGTATTAAAATTGTAGATCCATTATTTGCAACTATATAATATACTATTTTTGTATTTGCCTATTCATGAATTTCCGTTAGTGGCGTGAATAGAAATAATTTTCGTGGAGGGCTACAATAAATGGCAACTATGGCAAGTGATTTAGTACCTACACTAATGTAATTGAAAGTCGAGACCATTTGGCATTTAAGATGTCAAATAAAGATTTAAATACAACAACATAGTATTATTTTTGCGTCCACGTTATATTCATTTTTCAAAAAATAAATATAATGTTCAGAATTGCAAATACCTCTGATAATAATTTTGGCTAAATAATAATGATTTTTGTTATTTGTTTTACTATAAGAAATAAATCATGATATTTATTTTAAATTTTCACTGCTGTTATGTTACATGCAGTTACGATTTACACAACCAAAAATGTTGCTTTCCTCTTTATTTATTCTAAATTTACTAAATTAAAAATAATCGATAATAGTAGGTGTATTAAGTATATATTTGTAGTCACGTGTACTATGATAATATAATCGTAAAATAATACTATTATTGATATTAATTGGTTTGGACTTTTATAGATAAAGTATAGAGCAATAAAGTTGAGTATGCCACTATTGTAGACCTTGCGTGTATATATGATGTATACTCAAAAGTGTCTTGTATATATTTAACCAAATATTCTTTGATTTAACAGGTAAAATTATAATCTTTATACCTTTTGTTCTATGTGTTCAAATGTTATGTCAATTTATACCCAAATGTGTTGGCTTTTGGGTTAATGTTCATCTAAACACTCAGCGCCCTTTCCATTCAATTGATATTAAAAGTTCATGTTTTGATTTTTTTTTTAATTCAATATTTTTAAAATTATTCTTAATATATAATAAGAACCTATTAAATAAACTGTCAGGTGCAGCGAAAGCACTATTAAGCTTTATTAAGTTTGTGATACAATAATATATAATAGTATAGTTAATTTTTATACAATGCTTCTGATATAGCTTTAATGAAATGGTTTCTATTTGGATGCACTGGTTTCTCTTTAATGGTACGACTATGTACAGTTACATTGTACACAGATCGCGGCCACTCCAGTAGCACTGTTATTACACTGTACATTAAAGAAACAAAATGTTTATTTCTCACATACAAACTTAATAAACTGATTAATCGACATACTAGCATACATTTTAATATCAGAACAACAACTACATTGTACATTATTTAAAACAAATAAATGTTTGATACCTACTCACAGACAGAATAAAATACATTGATTAACCGACTCACTTTCATCACAGTATATAACACACACACACACACACACACACACATACCACGATTCACATTATTACATTTATATAAACTTACTAAACTAAAAACACCCTAGTTTAAAATTCATAATTTTTATAAATTACGGTTTTTTTCTTACCTATTGAAAGCAGTTCTTAAATTTATATTATACACTTTAGCATTACACAACAACTACTATGTACATTGTACAAAATAAATGTTTGGTACTCACCGATGAACTGAATGCCATCATACACTACTGTTCTTATATATTATAGGATTATTTTTACCCCTTGCTTGAGATTTAAAATATATACTGAAAAGAAATGTAGATCTCATATGATCTTTGAAAAGGGCTTGACTCTGCAATGATGGATACGCGCAACTTGCAAAATATAATCGAACCATATCCTCATGTAAAAATATTATATAATTTTATTTCAATAATATAAATTAATTAATATAGTTGTTTTGTTTTTGCATAGCATCAGCCAATTGAACTGATGCGTACAGTCAACTTTATTTTACATTTAACTTACCTTTAATTGTTAATTTAATTTATATTATGTTTAACATTTATGATAAACATTTGTTTTATCCCTTATTTCTAACACTAATTGTATATTTATTATTTTGAATAATTCAATGTTCTATAATGAAAACATATTATTTATAAATTAATTTTACTTAAAACTTTCAAGTGCAATCTTTTAGAAATAACTATGATGTTGAATTTCAAAAATGAAATTATGAGAACAGAGGTCGAAGTCAGTGAATTTTGTAATAAATATTCCTAGAATGGCCAAACACAAAAAATACAGTTATAATTTTTAAACAAATGACTAAAACAATATTTATACCTTTCATAGATAATATACGTACTTCAATAATTCAACGATTGATTTTTTACACACAAGAGTATTACAGTTGGTGTTAATTTTCTTATTTCTAATCAGATTTTTTATCAAAATTTTCAAATTAATTATTTTAAAATGACTTAGATCAAACAGTTTTTGAAACAGAAGTACAATTATAGGCTAATATATGATACTTTGGAAAAGTGCAATAAGAATTAAAGGTTGAATTCCTAAATATAAGTGTGGCCAGACATTTATAGTAGATACAACTGTGCAAGTCTAATATTTTGGCTTTTCTTATCACATCATGTGAATTAGATAAAAGTTTTTCTATGTTAAAACATATCAAAACATACCTCAGAAACTTTGTTGACCAAACCAAAGTAAATGATATAATAATAATAATTTTTACATTCACCATTTAGTAGATTTAACAGTTGAAGAAGAAATTATTCAAATTACCAATTGACTTCAAATAGTAAACAAATTGATTTAATTATATTTTATCATTCAATGTTTAAGGTGTTTTGTATAGGCAATTTTATATTTTACTGATATTTTAATTTTAATTTTTGATTTTTTCACACACAATTGCAATTATAAAAATGTTTGAAAAATTGTAATTCTATGATACGAAATTTTACTTTTTGTTCAGTTATAGAGAAACCTGCCTAAAACGGAAATTTTTATTGGTCCCATGCAATTCCGCGCAAAATAACATACAATAATAAACGATTTTGGTTATTATCATATCACATTTCGTTGAAAAAAAATATAAACACGAACATGTTTAATAAAATAATTTTATCTTCAACATAAAATCCAAGTTAGCTACAGTTGTATATTACATCTATGAATTAATCATATTGATGTAAAAACATAATATTTATCATTTATGTCAATTGGTAATCGCTGCAGAGAACGTAGAGTAAACGTTATTAAAGATTCTAAAATTTCAATGAACAAAAAAGTGTTGCGTTGCGTTTGGTTTTTTTTTTATAGATCACAATATTTTCATTTCAGAACTGTTTCCTGCACATCGGCGATGTGTGTATGACACATGCTTCGCCGGAAGAGTCGATACTTTAAGTAAGTTTGTTTTCATATTTGTCTGAGTACAATTAATTCACGTGAGCAACACAAAGTCGTCGTCGTTTTGCTGCGCCCTGGTCGAAGAATAATAATATTATATTATACCTAAATAAATATAGTTATACATACACGTGAAAGTTCTTGTGTCCCGTAAAAAACAACAATCAATATTTTTGAGCATGAGGACAAAGTCGATTAACAATTTCAAAATTTCATAGCTGGCACGGTAAATGTGATGTATTCCTAGTCAACATCAGCTCCCGCAAATTCTAAAAAACTGTGGGTGGGACTGAATATTGACGTTGTAAAAAGTTAAAAAAAGTGAAAAACTCAATATAGGTGGAGCGGGGGAAACGTTTATATAGCCCCACCCGCAGTTTTTTAGTTTTTGTGGGGGCTGATGTTGACGAGAAATTCCGGGATTGATGGTAGGAATTGGTAGGAAAAAATCAAATGGTTGGGGGTTGGGACATGTACGTGCTTGTGCGTTTGTTTTCACTTCGGTGTTATAAGCGCTGACGTAGATTTGAGCGGAATGAAAAACCCATGTGGGGTGTAAGTATTTATCGCAGCTGGCAATGACACCCATAACACGCTTTTCAGGTGTAGCAAGACATTATTTCACCCACCCATTCAAAATGTAATGGTCTTTTTTGGTTATATCGATTGCTGATATTGGTATATATTAATATACCGAGGGATAGGTATCATATCAGAGTTGAAAGTAGTTTGAGCTAGTTAAGAAAGTGATGAAGTGACTGAATTTAATCACAAAAGTGATCAAAAAGTGACTTAAATAAGTATTTTTTCTAACAATTCACTGTTACTAAAATATATTTTTCTTCAAATATTGTTCTCTTTTTTCAATGTGTGGCGATTGCTACATCTACCTCTAGTCATAGTGTTGGGCGCCACTGACAGCTGGTATCACATCATTTACCGGCATACGCACAGAAATTTCAAAAAACTGTTAGGTGCTCCATATAATACTTGTTTTTACATATTTGTAATATTTGTTCATATTTCATAACGGTAATTGAACTGGTATTTATTATTTTTTTATTAACACTTTGTAATATACAATTAGTTTCAAAACTAAACCGGTAAACTTATACTTTCATGTGGTCAAAAAATCTCAATATATTTTATTGAGATTAGGTACTCAATAAAAAAATTATATTTTTAATTAATTTATCGTTAATTTTCTTCATGGGGCTCACATGAACATGAAAGTGGTAGGGCTATTCGATTATTTTGATTAATCAAAATTTCCTCCGATTAATCGATTTAATCGATTATTTTATGTATTAAAAAAAAAAATTAATTATAATTTTGATTAATCAGTTATTAATCGACTAATCGGATATTAATCGAACATTGATTAATTATTTATTTCAAATAAACAAGAATAAATCAATAAACTATTTTTATAGTCATTTCTTGCCGTTAGGTTACCAATATTGGTTATTTTCATATCTTTTATTATGATTTATGAATGATTTGAAATAAGAATAATAAAATCATTTTCTTTACCACGCATTTCTGCAAAATTTAGTTTTTTAAATAGTAACTCTTGATTAATATTTAATACTGTCAAAGGCTTTTTTGACATAAATCGATTAATCAAATCAAGAAATTTTAGAACTTAACATTCGGTTATGACTTAATAAAATTGCACTGTTAACTAATTAATAAATAAATTACTTACTTATTGATTAAACTATAAACTGATTTTATCAATTCAATGATTAATAATTGTTTCAATTAATCGATTAATTTAGTTTTGATCGTTATTCCGATTAATCATTTTTCAATTAATTGTGCATAATTATAATCAATTCCCCTTCCCCCCCCCCCAAAAAAAAAAAATAATAATAATCGAATAGCTCTAGAAAGTGGGCTCCATTTTTTCGTAGAAATAAATAAAAAATTAAAATAAAAATATTCTCGTTAATCCGAAAAATAAAAAACAACATATTTTTAAACAAACAAAATAATTTTATTGATATTACATCTCATACATATTTGGAAAAAAAAGTATATATTATAAAAAAAAAATGCTCAAATGAACGTTAAGATTCTTGCATGATGATGTAAAAAAAAAATAGAACGAATAGAGTGATAACATATAAAAAATAATAATATGGAAATATATGAAAAAAATTGCTTAAACAGTGAGAGAAAACGTACGTAAAAATAAATGATAGTACAAAAATATATGAAAAAAAATTGCTCAAACAATGAGAGAAAACGTATCAAAAAACAAACAATAGTACAAAAATATAGAAAAAACACAAAAATATGGGAAATAATAATAAAAAAAAAATACGTCCGACAAGGTACATAGGTGAGGTGGGGGGTACGTGATGGTGTGTATTGGGTGTATAAGTAGATGAACAGTTACAAAGGCTACTGGCCACCTCTATAGAGCATTCCGGTCGGTCCCGCAGGGTGGACGAGCATCGCGGCCACGTTTGCCCGAGATCACGATGACGACCATAGTGAAGGGTGATGTTCGACCACAGCGGTCGCGGGAGCGATTATACGGGATGACGGCGGCGGGAGGCTAATGTGAACGATGGCGTACGCTTGAAGGTGATGCGTTTGTCGCAGCGGAGACAATTCTTGTGACGGCGACAATAGTGAATCAAAGCGCGTAACGAGCGAAGACTATAATTTCGGTGTTGCGGAATCAGAGATGCGACTTGGCGACTGGACGAAAATTGTGGAGAGAATCTGAGGACCATACCACGGTCCTCCCGATGCTCTTCGCAATTTTCGTCCTGGCGCGCGTCTCCCGTCTGCGCCCAGTAACCGAGCCGCGGAGTCGCGCACCGCCGGAACCTGAAACGTTTCGTTTCCGCGGGTCCGGCGCTGCTGACGTCCTGCTCCTCGTTCCTGCACTTATTATAAGTCCTTCACTCGCCTATCTCCGTCGCCGTCGTAACTGTAGTCGCCTCCACGCGGCACTGCCGCCATTTACCGCCGCCGCCGCCGCCGTCACCGTCTGTTGCTCCACTCACGATCACCGTGGCCGAGTGCCCGCCACACCACCAGAGGGTCTCGCGTGTCAGCGACCTCGAGCGCGCGACGCCCGCGAAGCCAGTCACACCACTGCGGGTGACCAGAGGATCTGTATAGAGGTGACTTACCGCCGAACACCCCAAAAGTACACCACCATCACGTACCGCTTTAGTCTCCCACATCGCTGTCGCCCATCTCCCGACGTCGTCTTCGGTCAAATGGGGGGGGGGGGGAGGAACACGTTTGAGAATTGCGGATGCTATTCTCGCTGGCGGCAACAACCGCAAAACAGTACACGTCCAACTCGTGTCATTCTTCTCCACACTGATGCCATAATCCGTGTGGCTCTCGGTCGGTGCGAAGGAACTGCGTGTACTGCTTCGGACGTGTTCCTCGACTCTCGTCCCTCAACCGGCAGTACTGTTTTTGCTGAGTCGTCTGTTGGCGCCGGCCCGTCTTCGACTTCCACGCTCGGCGTTGGATGAGTCACCGCGTCGCCACTAGCCAACAGGGAATTTTTCAGAATTTTCAACAGCTTTTCCAGCTCTTCCACCAAATCCGGATCGTCTTCATATATATCGTCGTGCAGGTCGTCCACTTTTTCTTCCGTTTCGGCGTCGCGTATTATGGTCGATATAATGCTTTCCATGGTTTCTGTGACCACCACGTCTTGGATATCTTTGTTTATCTCTGCGAACGAAGTAGATTCCATTTCGTTGAACACTGCGTATATAATATATAATAGAGTACAACTTTTCGGTCTTCGGTGCTGGGTTTAAATATTGCAAATGAACTGTTTTAGAATTTTGTCCTAAACAGTTTCCCATAAATCAAAATATATCACCCAGACGACGTAGATTTTTACTAGCCAGCGAGTACGCGGCGGCACACAGCGCACTATAACGGAATTTTAAACGAACAAAGTCAATATTTTCCACATCATATAATACTTGTTTATATTAAATCATTATTTTTAATGGCGGTAAGTTTAATTAATACATCATTTTTAAAGTTGAAATGTTTTTAAATGCAATATTATAATTAATTACAATACGTTCGAGAGTACATTTTTGATTTTAAATATTAGAACACATGTGTGACCAAGAAGATTCTGAATTTGAATATTGCAAGACGTTTCAGTTATATTTATGTTATTTGGGTAGCAATTTTTTTCCGGATCTACAATTTTTTCATAACTTGGCTATCCATAACTTTGCTCTATACACTAAAACCAGCTGTAAAAATAAAAATAAAAACTACAGTTGCAAATAATGATATAAAAATTCAAGTTTACAAATTTGATTTAGTCTATCGGACCTATCAATAAATTAAGAAATGTATTAATCATATAATATCTATTTAACTTACCTTCTGTGTCGATTTTTATTGTAAAAAAAAAATCGTAAATATACTTAATATTGTAGTCATGAAAAATATTTTAAATATTTGAACGGTCGAACAGGTGATGATTAAACTACTCGTGTAATCAGATTGTTATTACAGTACCATACAGGTTCTTTAATTATATTGGGCACTATATTTATACTTAATAAGGTGTATACAACAATATTATATATTACTTTCAACTTTTTTAAAATAATTATTTTGTCCGTTTAAAATTGCATTTTAATATAATAAAAGAAAATAATTTTGTGTAAAATAAAAACAAGCGTGATATTTAAAAACAAGTTTTTTCATTTATTAGATTGAAATGCAGAAAGTTCTAATGGTCGATTGGAATTTATTAGTTAATGAATAAATTTGACACGACGTGCTAATATTAAAGTACTAATGGCGACATCCTGTCGACTCGTGTGAATAAGCCTATTATAACCCATTTAGTGGTGATGTCAGGAAATTGTAAAATATTTTGTACCTTATAAATATTACCTTATTTTCTAATAAATGAAAATACTTGTTTTTATACATCACGCTAGTTTTTATTTTACATAAAATTATTTTATAATATTATTAAAAGAGTTTGCGTTTTGTATTACTCCGAAATGACTTGTCGCCTGTGAAGTCGAGAATAGATGGTGAGTGGTTGAAAGACGTCGGACCGTCGTTTTCATCGACTGCATTAATTGGCGGTGAGGGTAACCATGATTGACCGCTAACCTCATCGTCCGAAAATATAAAATAATTTGTTAATAAATGTATTATAATAATTATATGTATATATTATCATTGGTTTGGTTTTCCGACTTGGTACAGACATGTTGTCTGCGTAGAATTCAACGAAAAATCTCTTAACATCCTATACTCATCGGCTCTCTAAAAACATTATATCGTTTAATACTTAAATTATTTTAATTTTTAAACAATAAATTACTCTTGTAAAGAGTCTTTTTTTTCATTCGGGAATAATATCTGACTCATATTGAGCGGATGCATTGGAGACATACTCGAATATCTAGATGGCGACATAAGTGTTGGTGACGATAATGGAGAGATGAGTCTCACCTAGGATTCCTCGAATAATTAAATTTAAATAAATATTAAATATTTTTACAAGTGATATAAATTAAAGGTTTAATTACCATTTCCCCTCTCCATCGTTGTGCTCATTGTTCGGCTAATTTTCTTACTGCAAACATTTTCAACTGACTGATGAAATCTATGTCAAGTTTCGTCATGATTTAATCAGCCCGGAGGTTTTTAATAAAAATGAACATTTCTTCGTTTGTTTTTGGTGATGATTCTACATTGGTAAATTCCCGGTCTATATAATTTCCAATAATTTCAAATTGCTTTAATACGACTGGACGTATTATGGTTGACTTTCGTAAGACCGTTTCGAAAATACTCTCCTCTAGATATTGTAATTTCAACAAGTTGTTTCTATCGAGCAATATACGGCACCCTTCTTTTTTCTTAGACTCGATGACTAGCACATTTCCTCCTCGATACACCATGTTCGATATGGTGGTAAATTCATCCTCCAGAAAAATCTATTTTCTAACCTTTTGTGGGACATCTAATATGAATGACAGTATATTCCCCATCAGCGAGAATGTTCGTCTTAAAAACCCCTCGTATATGCTTACATAACGTGAGGGTGTTATTATATGAATAACTATATTGAACTTGTCTTCCGAATCGAGTCCAACATTTAAAAACATACGATCGTTAAAGTCGAGTATGAAATTACTGCAGTCAACGAGTTCTGCAGGAGGTGTTGGTGGAACATATGCGAAAGTATTCTTCTTGTATAACGTAGTGTTTTGTTCGATTGAGCGAGCCATGTTTATTATAAAATATTAAACACTATAAAAACTATAAATGTAAGTGTAGCGAGGTATATGACTGGAAACAGACTGATTGAATGTCCGCTTTTGTAGAGCCAAGCGTCTGTCGAATTGAGACATTATTTGGCTATTAGTTAATATAATACTAATAGAAAATAAATAAATTTGAATTTTCGCACGCTAATGTTAAAGTACTAATGATGATGATTGACATATGTGACAGCTATTAGTACATTGCAATATTCTTTATAGATTTTATAACATTCTGACGGCTCGTGCAATTAGTTAAGTATAATATTGGTTATTAACAAAAAATATATATCTGTTAATATTTTCCAAACCGTTTAAGTATACGTCCGGCAAAAGGTTCGGTTAGTATTATTTCATTATATTAAGTAGGTTCTGCATTTTCTAATGGTACAAATGTGTAGGGGTTGTGAGATTTCATTATAAGACTATATGGTTAGGTTATAAATTCAATGTGTTAAGGGTTAGCTCACACGGACCACTCGTGACCGATTTTTTGTGGTTAAATTATGGTTGTACTGTAGTCGAAATCGACCACTTTTGAACAACTTTTTTGTGGTCGTTAGAAGTCCGAACCGACGTCAATATAACCACACCACAACGACAAATGTGGCATACGTTCTTTATTTCTATTTTACATGTTTTACTAGTGTAAAAATGGACTTTGAAGAGGAAGCACTGTTATTACTTTTATTACAGCGAAGAATGCGGCGTCGTAAGAAGAAACAATTTTGGGTCCATCCTATTATTGAAAATAAAAATGAAAGCCAATTTAATTTGCTATATAATTCTTTAAGAATGTGCTTAATGTACTTTACTTTGTTCGGTTATAATTTATCTTGTATGAACACAAAACACGTGAGCATGTACTACTGAACAACAATTGAACCAACTCAACTAATCGACACATTTCATAACACTAGTCATAAAATAATAATGATAGTAATATATGTATAGATTACACAGATATCGATGATATTTCTATAAATATAAAATAATAATGATACAATTTAGTGCTGATGGCAAGTGGTCGGAAAGTGGTTGACGTGTCGCAAAATGTGTGTTATGCTCAACCATCGACAACCACAATTTCGTGGGTGATACAGTCGACACGATGCGACTGAAGTCGAAACTGACGGTAGAAAGTGGTCCGTCTGAGTTCAATTGCATTTTTCATATTATTATATATGTTTTTAATATATCAACCACGAGCGACCACCGTTTTGCGGTCGTAGCGTGGTTCTTAAGTGATCCGTGTGAGCTTACTCTTAGAGTCGAGATGGAATATGGGTTTGATTCTTTAGAGTCGAGGTGGACTATGGGTTCAATTCTAAAGCAGAATATTATATATTTTTTCTTATATATGTATAATTGATTATAATGATAAAATATATCTGTCACGAAAACAATATGATAAATAGACTATACGCATGCGCAGATAAAATATATTATATGATTGATAATATATGTTGGTTACGTAGCGGATCGGCCAGCTATGTATGGTTAAATATATAATTTATGATAAAAATATATTTATGTGATAACAATGATAATGTATGATAACAGATAGCACTGATGGCAATAAATGTGTGTCGCATACGTGCGCGATCGGGTGGCAGGCTAGCAAGACCAGCAGGTTACTCACTGACCACTTAAACGATATCTTTGAACTCTCTTTTCTTCTCCATACAAAGATCAAAGTTGAAAAGCCCTATAAACCTAAAATTATAAGCCAATGCCTAAACTGCCAAGATTATGGCCACACAAAAGCCTACTGTGGATATCCTTCACGCTGTGTCCGCTATAGCGCATTCCATCCCTCCACTGAATGCACCAAACCATGTGATTTGGCTGCCAAATGTACTTTATATTTCGGCGACCACCCAGTCAACTACAGGGGGTACAGTGTCTACAGGGAATTACAACGTCGTAAAACACCAATCGTAAAAAGTAACTTCTTGCACGATAATATTAAGCACAACGTAAACAATTATAATGTAAAAGCAAACTACCCATTACCAACCTCACCTGAAAAAAATTCAGCTGGCCCCTCTAAAACTTATGCTTAGGCCACTTCTAGTCAACCATCACAATACTCTCCACTAACTCCCCCTAGTAATCTAACTGCAACCATATCTTCTTTTATGAACGAACTTAAGTCACTCATCAACCCGCTGATCGTTTTCCTAACCCAAATAATTACTTTCCTTCTTAATAAAAAAAATGAATAATTCATTATCATTTATATTATTTAATGCAAACGGTCTAAAAAATAACGTCAATCAACTGTAAAGTGTGTTACTTGATAAACGCATAGACATCGCTCTAATTTCGAAAACCCACTTCACAAAACATTCTTACATATCTATTCTTGGTTAGAGCCTAATCAAATCTAACCATCCAGATGGCACAGCACATGACGGAGCAGTGATACTCATAAAATCCAATCTTAAATTCTACTTATTTGTCAGCTACTCTCAAAATCATTTCCAATCGTGTGCTATCTCAATTATAATAAATAATATACCTGTTGTTATTGCTGCAATCTATAGTCCACCTAGGCACAATTTAACTATTGATAACCTCGCCGATTTTTTCGACTTAATAGCTAATAATTTTATTATCGCTGGTGATTATAATGCGAAACACCAAAGTTAGGGGTTGCCGAGTTACCAACCCTCATGGGAACTTGCTCTATAATTTCACCAATATGAAAAAATACAAAATTCTTGCACTTCCTGGACCAACGTATTAGCCAACCTCAGTTAGAAAAAACCTGACATTCTAAACATCTTCGTCATAAAAATTCCTAGCAACTTATACTATTCAATTAATAATATTCTGGATCTAAACTCCGACCATTCATCCGTTATTCTCAATATTGATACCATTCCGCAAACACGAACGGTTAGTCTCAACATTTTTACAGCATCGACTGATCGCCTTAAATTTCATAACATCATAGCTGAAGAAATTAATCTAAAAATAAGTTTAAAATCTGCTCGTGAAATTAACGATGCGGTTAATAATTTAACAACGCTTATTTAATCAGCGGCTTCTATGTCAAACACCTTAAACACCACCAAGAACTCAGCATACAAACCCCCTTTTATTTCTGAGCAAGTACTCATTAATAGTTGATAAGCATAGAGCAAGAGCACGTTACCAAATCATACGATTACCCTCACATAAAAGTGCATGTAACAAATTAGCAAATTCATTAAAAAAATATTTGGCTAAAAACAAGTCCAACATGTACGAACAAAAACTGACCTCACTCTCCTCTTTAGACGAAAGCGTGAAACCAAAAAATTACTTCAATATAAATGCTACGACCGAAGTAGCTAGGTGCCTTCCTAAAAAAACCATAGTACAATAACATATATATTTAACACTATTCTCAGAGTGTCATATTTTCCGATGTTATGGAAATTCTCTAAAATAGTTCTTTTTTCTAAGCCTGACAAACCACTCGATACTCCAACCTCATTCAGACCAATATGTCTCTTGCCATTCCTTTCAAAAGTTTTGGAAAGACTTATTTTAAAACACTTAATACTACATATTATCATTAATAACATTTTTCCAAATACCTAGTTCGGGCTTAGCAACTTACATAGCATGATACATCAATTACATCATGTTGTAGATGTTATTTTTACATCCCTTGAAAAATGCTTTATTGTTCTTGTGTTTTTCTAGACGTTGCACAAGCGTTCGACCGGGTTTAGTATGAAGGTCTACAATTTAAACTTAAAAAATTCTCCTCTCCCATTATACCTATTAATTAAATCTTTTTTGACTCATAGACAATTTCAAGTCCAATATAATTCGCTGACGCCGGAAATCGCACCAATTAAAACGAGTGTACCACAAGGTGATATACTTTCCTCCTTTCTTTACAACATCTACGTAGCAGACCAACCCACCATGCAACAAACTATCATAGCGGATTATGCCGATGACAAAGTCATTTTGTCCATCAATGAGGATCCGTTAATTACCTCAATAAACTTACAAGTACATCTAATCAATTGTCCAAGTGGTATGAAAAATGGCGAATCAAAATTAATCCAAACAAATCTATACACACAACATTCACACTATAACAAGGAATATGTCCAAACATTACTCTCAACAATGTACCAATTCCCACATTCGACACAGTTAAATACTTAGGATTATTCCTTGACAAATGACTAACATGGAACAAACACCTTCAAACCAAACCACTAACCTTAAAAAATCTCATGCGTATGCTCAGACCTCTGGTAATTAGAAATAAGTGCTACACCCTAAACACCAAACTATTAATCTACAAAGCTCTAATCAAACCAATCTGGACGTATGGACTCCACTGTGGGGTGCGTCTGGCAGAAAATTCGGTTAGTATTACATTAAATACGTTCTGCATTTCCTAATGGTACATAATATGGCATAATACATATCAAGGCCCCTACACATATTATGTGTAGGGGCTTTGAGATTTCATTATAAAAATATTATTTATAAGACTATATGGTTATGTTATAATTTAAATGTGTTAGAGTCGAGGTGGGATATGGCTTTGATTCTTTGAGGTGGACTATACTTCCAGTTCGATTCTAAGGCAGAATATTATATTTTTTTCTATTATTTATAATTGAAAATATAAATCGAAAAACAATATTATAAATACGCATGCGCAGATAAAATATATTTATGTGATAACATATTTATATGATAACAGATGATAATTAATTATTTATGTGTTTACATATGATAAAAAATATATTTATGTGATAACAGATAACGCTGGTGGTGATAAATATGTGTCGCGTACGTGCACGATTGGGCGGCGGATCAGCTCAGGGCGAGGAAGGAGGGAATGGCGAGGAAGGTGAGAAGGGCGAGGAAGGCGACGATGGTGAGGAAGGCGAGGAGGACGAGGTGACAGAACATACCTTTTTATACTACTGTGATAAAAATCTTTTTAACTTAAACCGTGGGTACCACAGGAATTAAAAAGTTTACACAATCATGCTGGTAAATTATCGTTCATCACCAAATTAAATTTTTTAATTTGACAGAAACTATATAAACTGCGTTTCTTAGTATGTTCCATGCCTCATTTTACCTTGGTCTTCCCATTGGTTTTCTATATTTTTAGTTTTATAACTTCTGTAAAAATATTAAGAAAATGAAATAATTACTATTGAAATACCATGCATGAGCTATATTTGAATTTAAACTAATTTTATCTTTATATAACAAATTATCATAAAAGGCTAATTTTAATGTTAAAAATTGGTCTTGCTTTCATTATTTTAATAAATATTAAAATACCGTCCAAACTCACATGTCTGATTTTATATGGCTGCTCCAAATGTACCTTTAAAAAGGCAAATCTTGGTCTAATTATCTATTTTTCATTAAAAACTCATTTTTTGTTGTAAATATTTAACTCTGATCAAAATGTAACTTAATTATGTTTATTAACACTTAATAATAATTAATAAATGTAATAAAAATACTTCATAATATTTCGGATGATCAATTTAACGTAAAAAACTCAATATATCAAAAACTATTAACGTTTTGAAAATATTTTTTATTCACAATTTACTTGTAACAAATAAAGTATAAACTACTTGTCCGAAATTTGATTTATATAGTTCAAGTTCTCCAAATAATATTTTGCTTTGGAATATGAAAATAAAAATGTAAGTTGTCATTCAAATGTGTAAAAACATAAATAGATATAACGATGAAAAATAGTAAAAAGTATAATTATTTTTCTTAAAATTGTGATATGTATTGAATTATTTTTTTATTTCAAAAAAAGTTTTTCTACATATTATGTAAAACATAATACTTTTTAATTATTTTAAATAACTATAAATTTTAATTTTCACAATGTTTTTCTGAAAGTTGTAGTTTCTGATTATCAAAAATCCATATCGTCTTCTTTTTATTTAATATGGACTAGCACATAATAAATATACATTTAAAAGAGTTTAAGAAAAATAAGAAAATAACTATTTCATAAGAAAAAATATACACATTTAATTGAAAATAATACATTTTATCTTTTTGTAATTTTCGTTTCTGAATAATGTGCGATGCTATAATAATGAGAAAGTACATTAATAAATCTTTTAATGACAATTTCTAATTATTTTCAAAGCCATCACGATTTTTATGAAAAATTAAATGCTAACAATTAATTGATTATGCTAGGTTGATTGGTTTCATTTTCAAACAGCTTTATTTTTGTCAAGGATTGGAATCTATATAATACTATTTCAATTATTTAGTTGAGATTTAAAAATTCAAAATACATTTTAATTGGTCACGGTGTAAAAATTAAATATTGAAATCAACTTTTAAATATAAAATAGTCTTGTTAACTACATAGTGTCCTCGTATTTACTGTAATGTAAACTATTTAGTGTCATACCAAACTGATATTGTAATGTTTATGTATTTAAACAGAGTGAAAACTACAAACATGTATGGAGGTGATCCAGTCGGTAATTTCATGTGATATACTTATTGTTATTATTATCTAAATAAAAGAAAAACCCTACTTAAAATAATAAAATATATAATAGACGTACGGGTACTCTTATATTTATATAATAAATTATGTTAAAGTTTCTACAAGATATAAAAAGTAATTTACTTCTGGCGTGGTTAAAATATTACTTGTAAGTAGATATAAATAATGTATTAGTGTGTACTTATTATTTTCGCTGTAATTGTCCGATCGTATCCACAAGAACGATGCCCCTTATAAGGTTCTTGTTTATGCATATTATATGGTTTAACACAGGGCAACTAAAGCTCCCGTCGAAACATTCTATGTTTTTTGGTATTAATTGGTTATTGGAGTATTATGCCAGTTGGCTTTCTCCACAAAATACTAATGTAGAGGTACCAATAAGAAAAAATAACATGTTTATTTAGAAAAAATAAGTACACAACAAATGTGTTATGCAATAAATGCAAATAATAAAAGTAAAATCGTACATTATTTAAAATGTTATAGTTCATAGAATAACTTCTCAAGACTAATAATTAACAATAAGTATGCAAGTTGAGATAAAATAGTTTATAGAACTGAACAAGGCATATCATAGAATATTGAGTATTAAAAACAACAAAAAACTTATCAAAACTATGTCCATCTAATAAGGGTATACAACTGTCTGAAGTTTTAAACAATTATAGTTATTAGTTAAATTGTATGTAAAAGACAAAATTTTAATTTTATAATTCAAATATTTAATTTATTCGTTTATTAGATTTTGAACCCATTTTGAATATTATTTTCTGTTTTGTAAAATTTCAAGTAATAATACATTAAAAATAACTAAATTTGTTTTATTAAATTAAAAACCTAATCATTCTAATTTATGAAATATATAAGTTATAATGTTATAATAGTATATAAAACCTAACATAACCAATATTGTATTATGATAAGCCTCATAAGGATTAATAACCTGAAAAAATGTTTAATACAACCAAAAACTTTTTATTGAATAATTTAAATGAAGTAATGTATTATTCATTTTCTATAATATTGTACATTGCTTTCTCAAATTTTTTCCTCAATATGTTAAGCTCCTCGATTAGGTAGTTCTGGTCACAATAATCAATACACAAGCTATATAGTTTTCATTTTAATAATTTGCATATTCTTTGGAGAATAACTTTTTGTCCATATAACAAAATTTTTAAACGGAACATTGGTATTCACCATGTTTTTTATTAGCAAAAAATTAACAAAAGTAAAAAATATATGACATTATATACCAAATATTCTTAATTGTTACGTTCAATAAAATTTCTCCAGATTATACTTCAAGAAGTCCATATAATCATTTGAATAAGTTATAATGTTGCTCAAAGTCTCTAAATTTCTCTAGAATTTTTACTAAATATATGAAGCTAAAAGAAAAATCATTTATAATACTTATATATTAGAGTTATTTTGATTTTAAGAGTACGTTTCACCTGCTTATTGTGTTGTCTCTAAGTATTCAAGTTTGTCTTACAAGTACGAAACATAGCAAATTTACGTTCGGTGGTTATTATTTAACAGTTGATTTTAACTAATTCTGAATTAATTGAAATACCTATCATATTCTGTGGCCTTATGGGATGATCCAAAAATGACCAAACGTGCCCAACAAAGTATAAAAAAATCAATCATAAACAAAAATAATAATAATAATAATAATAGATTCTAATTAAGCTTAATGAGATCTATTGAAAGCGCTAAGCATTTGTGACGTGTAAGACGGAGACAACAGATGAATAAATCATAAGTAGATACATAATAATTTTAAAATTTACATCTAATCATAAATTCAAGTTGTACCTAACTTTAAGTACGGTTTCGTATACTCTATTTAGGATAAGAATGCATAAATTTACGCTTGAATACATATTACTAAATCGCTAAAAGTTATCTTTGGTAAAGTTAGCAAATACTATATATAAATGTAATATAGTATAACTATTACTATAAGAAAAAGATAACTGCTGTCGGCCCGGTTAACAGTATTCATGCGTGAATTTGAGCATTCTTATTCTGAATAGAGTATATTAGATGCAATTCATCGCCACATTCGGCCACAACGATGAGACCCGACGACTGCTCTGTTATGGAACATCCATAAAATCGTTCAGGCCGACGATTGTGCTTTTCCATGAGCAGTTCAGTGAGTCTCATAGGAGAGCCATAAAGTCGTCCAGGCTGACAACTGTGTTGGTCCGTGGGCAGTTGTGTGACTCGGCGTTGGGCACGGCAATCAATCGCGTCAAAGATACCGTGCCGACAATTAACTAGTTAGTTCGATTTGATAAGAAGACGCAAAATTCAAGAGACAGGCAATACCAACTCAGGACACTTTTATCCAAGAGACTATAAGTCTAAGGTTAATGTTAAACCTATAAAAGCTATGTTGAAGCTATATTGTGATGGTAGTGGAATATCATCACTGGTCGTGAGCTTTACAATTATCTTTTCTTACCAAGGTATTCGATACTGTAAACATAACAATGAAAGAAAATATTTAAATATTATCGAGGGAATATAAAACGTGTCATAGTCAGGCAGTTCAATGGTATTACGAAAGAAATAAACTTGGGGCAGCTGCTGAGTAGTTGATTTTCTGGGTGGCTGGGTAGTTACAGGATAGTTGAATTGATATTAATTAATATTGACTAGTATTTATCTGGTTTGGGTTGGTAGATAGGATATTAGACTTACCTCTCAATAATTTTAAGTTGGCCAAGCCACCTAACCTAATATTATCATAATTTGAAACACGGTTATAAAGCCGGGATAGCGTTTATCAGTGTAATAATAAAAAAAACTAAAAACAGTTAATTCTGATTAATAATATTTTGGGTATAATAGACAGATTAAATTTAGATTTAGTTCCTAACTTTTACTTATACCTTATCAATTCTTTTTTTTCTTTTTATTAATTAATATGCCTGCGAACGCCTGTGTCCCCTTTTTATTTTTTTTTTTCATTAAATTAACTTGTGTAATTTTTTTATACTTAAAAAACATTTACCTGCAGACGTCTCTGTTTTTCTTTCATTCTTTAAACTTAATATAAATTGATTTCCTATTTATTTTTTTAGCCAGCTATGCTATTTCTATCTCCTTAGATAATTAATCCCTAGTGAAAATTTATTATTTTGTGTAAGTTTTTGGGATTAAAAAACTGAAGATTATCCATGTAATTTATACTGATATATCTTTGGCATAAAAGTAGAATAAAAAAAGAGAGTTCTATCACCACATCCCACATCCCTGGTCCCTAGTCTTCCTGGCCCTCCTGGTCGTTGCCACCCGGTCGTGTACGTGCATGACTCACCTACTCACATTGTAACTCACCCACCGTTTTATCCGCGCATGCGTATGAGACTTTATCGTCCACCACCTGCCCTCCACACAATGACTCACGTACTTACAAGGAGAAATATTCACCCCCACCACACCTTACCACACCCACCATAGCACATGCCCCATAACAACACTGCCGATACAACCACACGACCCTACCCAATACTATTGCCGTCTTTACATATATTTCGCCAATGCTATTATCTTTTATTTTTTATTATCGTATATTATTACAAATATTAACCATTATTATCAGCTGTCGCTTGTATACATACGTGATATCATAAATCATATACTATGGATAGAGTCACGGCAATATAAACATGCACTACGTGTTTGAATAGATCATTATCAACGATTCGCTAGGAAAATGAGTTCTGTTGCCATGCGCATCAGTAATCGTCGCATATTTATCATGTATATTATAATCCAAGATTATACTAAATAAAAATACAACTTATTTATATTAAAATAACAAAAATAGTTATAATAAAAAATGTTAAGGTACGAACAGATTGAACAAAATCTATGATCATTTTCTGAACATTCAACTTTTTTAATCTAGTAACACTGGTAAAATTGCACGTATGGGCATTTATCCTAATTCTTTCAAGTATGTTGGATTCAAATACTTAGGCAGTAGCTCTATCCATTGTATATGATCTATATAAGCCTGACATTAAATACCGTCATACCAGCGCTATCTGTTATAAGTCACCGCAACCTACGTTAACCATATATTGTCATATATGTGCCATACCGCCCTCTTTTAGTTCCCTTTATGAAAAAAAAATATCGATTGAAAATGCTTATTAGTGAATTTCAATCGAAATAGATATAATGCATATTTAAACCTAACCTAATCGATTGGAATTATAATTAAATTCGTATACCATAAAGTTTTCTAAATAATATTCTGTGTATGAATATATTTTTCTTATGTGGTTAACCCATTATAAAGAAATAAAATTCGTACCCACATACTTAAATTTGATCGTACTGGAATATCGATCGTCACTAGTACTCGATCATTAGCATGAGAAAACGATGTGGCAAATATATAAGTTTATTGCAATATATTAACAAATAGCCTTTCGGATAGAATTAGTCTGTTATAGACACTCATACCTATTCACGCACTTTGTCTTCATTCGCTCTATGTTTTCAAAATCTATACACATTTATTTTATTGTTCACATTTCACTCAACATTATTTTACATTTATCACTCCGTGTTTTTCTCAGTGTTTATTTATTAAACATCTTTTCTTTTGTTCGTTTTTACCTTAAATAATTTAAATATGTTTAAATGTGAGCAGTGCTCGTTGGTTTTTATCCGCAAGTTGTACGTCAATTCTGGGAGCCCTAACTCGTGGTGTCTCCGACGTTGTGAAGGTTGCAAATGAATTTAATAGAAATACATCATTGTATTTGGGCAAAGGATTGTATCTAACACCATATAAAAGCAACTCATATAAAATTGGTACAGGACTTCGCTTGGTGGAGGTGTACAAGTGAAAAAAACAAAAAAACTAATATCTACGTTACCCAATAGAGCGTTGTACAATTTTGAACTTATAAAAATCGCTCATTTAATGTAAGTACCTCATTTCATTGTCGTGTTTACAAGAGATAGGTTAAATACACATCCTAAATGCTTAGAATCAGCGATTGCTAACTTAGATACGGAAAATGATACTGAAACACATTGAGTAGCGTATAAAAAAATCGGAAATAAAGTTGACTATTACGACAATTTTGGAAATTTACCACCTCCACTAGAAGTACAAAAATATTTTCACAGATGTGACATAAATTTAAATATAGCATAGAGCAAAAGTATAATACTATAAATTGCGGAAATTGTGTTTAAAATTTTTATCATGTACATATAGTCCGTTTAAAATAAGAAACGTAGTCGGCGGCGACCAGTTTTTGTCGGCGGCGGTCAGTTATTTCTCCCACTCTGCGTCTATTTTACCGATGACGGCCGGTGACATACGACCGTTGTCGCCGTATTAACATACGTTATGGTTGTGGAATTCGGTGTCATCGTGTTCAGACTTCTCAGCGTAACGTTTTCTGTTTATATTTATATGTCTTGTAATAAATAATTATAATTTCATGTACTTAGTTCAATAATTTTTTTTTCTCTATATATAATTGCTGTTTTTAAATGTTATATGTATCTTATGTTATATGTTTCTTATTTAGATGTATATATAAGTTGTAAATCCTTAAGATAGTAATTGTTGAGCTAAAATGGTTTTCATACCAGCAGCTAATTAAAAAAAAAAAAAATAAATAATTACAATGTTTAAATTTGTTTTTTTTTATTTTTTACGTAATATACCTGGTAATAACTCGAAAAAAAATGTAGTTTAAAAAAATGGTTTTATAACAATAAAAAAAGGTTGTATGCTGCGCTGACGTACGGAAAATACAGCCCAACGCAGCGCCGTGCCGGTTCCGCACTGCATGCGAAAAAATAGGAAACAATGCATTTTAAGTTATTTGTTCGCGTCACTGGTTAACAATATAATGAAGCGACGCTCTCGCTGGCGACGGTGTCAAAGCTCGATATTTGTAGTGAGGCCACGCCTATGCGCACTAATCGGCCGCCGTCTACGTTTCTTATTTTGAACGGACTATATATACGATAACATTAACAGGAACTCTAGTGAATTGTTATGTGATATTTTTCCGTCGTTAGAGAAGAAAATACGGCACAAATGTGCCTACCGAGATTACAAACAAATAATTCGATACCAAACATATAACCTGGTTGCAATACTATCGGTTTCCATAATTTTATCAATGCAAATATGAACATTATTATACCTACCGGCTCATATGAGTTGGTCTATTTAAAGGCTATTTTACAAAAAATGATGCCTGACTTTGTCAGTTTGTTTGTATTAAAAGCTAACAGCAGAACAGTAGTATATCGTGTAGTCATGACGTAAACTTATCAGTCGGAAATAGCATAGCGAAACTATTGGACTTTAAAAATGCTATATATATTCTGGTGTTATTTACGAATCTGAAAATATAGTCAACATAATGAAAATAAACTGTATAAAAGTAGAGTATAACTTAATTACTGGCTTATTTTGTGATGGAGCACCGTATCAGACTATACACAAGCTTTATCCCACTGTATCTGCGGGGTATAAAATCATCGAGGTACCTATAGTAGTTGCGCCGAGAGAGCGCAAGTCGGCGGCGACCAAAACTCGTTGTAGTTCGCGCATCCCCCCACCAACGTGACTCCCGCCCTTGGATAATTTACGTGAACTGGCAAAATACAATAACAGTCGTAAAGCGCTGGGTGGTTTACGATGGCGTTCGACGGCGTACGACGGCGTACGATCAGTCCACTTGGTGGGAGAAATTAGATCTCGAAACCGCGGAGCGACTTCATTTGGATGCGCCGCCGACTTGCGCTCTCTCGGCGCACTCAGTATAGACGTCCAATTTTTATGGTCTTAACATGAATTCAATAAAGTAGAGTAATTATCGCATTAAAAGATCAAAACAATTGTCTAATTAATCTGTATAGTGAACCAATAACAGTTCGTTTACAAATAACCCGTGGATATGGCTCTCAAATTTAACATAATTAGACCTACAATCAAAAAACCCGGCATGATAGTATCGACAATGAAGAAGTCTATATCCAAACCTAAAATAATCTAAACCAAGCTAATGAATTTAAATTTCTAGAAAGAAGAAGAAGAAGAAGAAGAATAAGACGCCCGTTTTTTAAATAATGGATTAGGATTTTTATTCAACGAAATGCGATATGAAATAAATGGGATAGAAATACAGAAATTAAAATCACCTGCAGTATTATATTGTTTAAAAACATACTGTTCGTATACTCCCAATGACTTAAATATGTTAGAGAACATGGCTAGGAACTCAGCAATGGACAGTGAAGATAATAATAAGTTTATGATCAATAACGTTTTTACCAGTTGCATTCCTCTCAAACATTTATTTGGATTTTGTGAAGATTATAAAAAAATATTGCTCAATTGTTAATCAACAACTGATTTTAAATCACGCGTCTACCGATTTAGATGCGATACATGTTGTGGGCGAAGGCGCTACCCAGCATGTTGAACAAAATAAAAAATTACAAATGAACTTACTAAGGTGACTTAGAAGATGCTTATTTTAAATGCCAGTGATAAAGAAAAATAAAGGCTGATAAAAGTAATAGATTCTTTTAAATTACTATCGTATGTGTTCAGAACCTAGGATCTCTAAAAATCGGATATTCCCAGAAATACTTCGCAATCGTGCACGGGAAGGTCTAGCAGCTTGCTTTAAAAACCTAGATATGTTTTGTTTTTTTTACAATCAAGTTGAAAAAAAATATAATGTAAGGAGAGAGATACTTTTCAAAACGGAAAAAAAATAAATAATAAACAATAAATGCAGAATATCGATAATGTCGCCACCAGGAATGGACCTGCGTCAGGCCGTATATTTGACAACTAACTAATCTTAAAAATAATATAATTACTCGTAGGTCGTACGACTGCACGGTTTACACCACACACACACACACACACACACACACACACACACACACACACACCCTTTTATACATATTATATAATCCGACTGTGGTCTGCGGCAGACGATAAGAACTCATTCTGATAAGAACGATCGTCAGAAACCATAGTTATACAAAAATAAATTCTACAGTTGAAGTACATTCTACATTCTACAATTCTACAGTATAAAAAATGTACTTCTGAATATGATAATAATTAAATAATATATTTCAAATATAGATCCATATTTTCATGTGATCCGGTCTAACAATACCTTCATACCGGCGCTGAGTTAATTGGAAACTCTCTATATCCCCTATTACATATCTATCATGATTTAGCATTTTCCTCACTATATATGGTCATCTGAATTTTGGTATTCATTTTTTATTTCGCCCCATAGTTACATCCACATTTGTTATCATTACGAAATCGTTTTCTTTATAAATAGTGGGTTACTTACGCTTTGCGTTGTATTGTATTGAATTCGTTTCCTGGGATTTAATTATACGTTTTGCTGTACTCGCTCTCAGTTCTTCAATAATACGAGGATTATCGATCGCATCATTCTCCAACATTCTTCGCACTTCGTTATTAATTTCATCTACTTGAATTACACCAAATAATAACATGCTAGGACTTTGATCTGTAGACCCATGTACTGTATTATTAATAGCGAATTTTACCTGTTGTATTACTCGATCCATTTATTCATTAATTCAGTTATTTTAGCCAGTATTGGTACTATAAATTTATTTAATATTTCTACTTGACCGCTAGTTCTGGGCGTACCTGACGTGAACAAAGTCATGGTCACTGATTCTTTTTTTAAAAACTCCTTAAAATTAGTAGATATGAAAAATGTGCCCTGATCACTAATTATCTGACGAGATTTGGAAGAAGTTTGAAAATAATTGAATAAATTTTTGATTACTTCCTCAGATTTTATAATACGACACGGGTAAAGGCGTACGAGCTTACTGAAAGCATCAATTACCACAAAAAATAAATTTGTTTTTATAACTTGTCAGACATCGTTGAAAAAAATTACTTTTAAAATAAAAAAATCACTAAAAACATTTAAAGACGTAGCGAACGATCAATATACGTGTACGACAGATTAAGACTGTAGAAGTACTGAACGTTTAAACGACTATTTGGGTAGGTCGTATGCAGTGTGCCAAATATTTTTAAACTGGCTATTAGTTAATTTTAGGCTTAATATGAAATGAATAGACACAGAGTTTACACATGGTAGGGCGTACATTCCAATGCGTAAGAATAGTATTATTAAGACGTATCCGACAGAAAGTATTAATATCGGTTATTAATGTGTTACTCACTAATAGACATTTTAAATCGATATCGTTATGTATACCTAAGAGTCTACGACATCCTGGCGATTCGTGCGATTAAAAAATTTTCTATACGAAAGGCTATTTGTTTATATATTGCAATAAACTTATATATTTGCCACATCGTTTTCTCATGCTAATGATCGAGTACTAATGACGATCGATATTCCAGTACGATCAAATTTAAGTATATGGGTACGAATTTTATTTCTTTATAAAGGGTTAACCACATAAGAAAAATATATTCATACACAGAATATTATTTAGAAAACTTTATGGTATACGAATTTGATTATAATTCCAATCGATTAGGTTAGGTTTAAATATGCATTATATCTATTTCGATTGAAATTCACTAATAAGCATTTTCAATCGATATTTTTTTTTTCATAAAGAGAACTAAAAGGGGGCGGTATGGCACATATATGACAATATATGGTTAACGTAGGTTGCGGTGACTTATAACAGATAGCGCTGGTATGACGGTATAGGTGTAATATGTCACGCATGTACCCAAACGACAGCTGATAACAATGATAAATATTTGTGATAATATACGATAACAAAAAATAAGAGATAATAGCGTTGACGAAATATATGTAAATACGGTGATAGTATCGGGTAGGGTCGTGTGTTGGTATCGCCGGTGATGGTATCCGGCAGGTGGTATGTTTGGTGGCGTTGACTATATACCTCGTGTGTACGTGAGCCATTGCGTGGACGGTAAGGTGTCATACGCATGCTCAAGTAAAACAGTGGTGGGTTCGTTACGGCGTGTGAGTAGGTGAGTTGCGCACATACGCAACTGGGCGGCGGCGACCAGGACCAGGAGGACCAGGGATCAGGGGCTAAGCAGCAGAACATACTTTTTTATACTACTCGTATATATTGATACACATACGCATTTATATTTATATAAATTTGTATAAATTATTAAAATACAAATTAATAATCATCAATGAATATAATATTTACCTTATAGTAGACTTCTATAATCTGTCCAGTGAGAAAGCGTATCTAGTCGGCGACCAATACTCGTCTTTTTTCGCGCATCTCCAACATTACACCAGCCCGAACGTCACCTGTCGTACTCCGCCGTCGTCGTCACCGTGAAATTCAGCGTATAGTGAGGCAAGTTAGACTTCGAGACGACGGAGCCTCATCATTTGAATGCGCGAAGGGGATGCGCAAAGGAGATGCGCTTTATCACCGGACAGAGTTTTTTATGGTATATAACTGACATACAAAAAAATGTTATCTTCATTAAGTAGGTATAAAACTAATAAATCCTAGAATAAAATATATAAAAAAAAATGTTTACATAATAAGTAGGATGATATAATAAAAATTAAACATTCAACTTATCATATTGAAATAAATATTAACATTATTTTTTGGCATATCTGTTATGCCTTAACCGCATAAATTGTTGAACATTTTACTGTCTGCGTGTTATTTTAGAGATGATATTTGACAATGAATGTTCCCAAATTGGAATGAAGTCTCATATTCAGAAGTGTGGATATTGATATTTGATTGTGTTAACGTTAAAGTGTTTTATAGACAATGTATTGTATAATGTATTTTATATTGTGTTTAGTTGATTCTGATTCGGACGTGACATCGCGGATTGTTTAATTAGTAGGTATGTAAATAGTATTTTATTATTTATTTATTATAATATATATGCACCATAAGTACTATGTATGTTAGGCAGTACTATGTATTTTCTTTTTTTTGCTATAGGTGTACCGTCATTAGGTTTCCTATAATATTATTTATCGATCAGGATATTGACATAAATTGTACATAAAAAAAAAATTGGTGGTGGACTTAAGCCCCAAAGCTTCATCTCAGGCGCGTCACAGATACAGAATAAATTATTCTGAACCACATTGCCACAGATATTTTAAATAGATTAAAGATAATAGTTATTATAATATAGGTACCTGTGCAAAATAACAAATATACAAATTACAATTATAAAAACTACACAATAACAATATTAAAATGTATCACTGAGTCAATGAACATACATAGGTAACAAACTATCTACTAAGTTAATTATGTTTAATATTAATATAAATATATATGCACCGTGTTACAAATAGACCCGGTGTCCTATGAGGTAATCCGATATTAATAATATAATAAATGCAATGCATTTGACAAAAAATAATTCAAACTGCCATATTACTAATAGTAAATTAAATTGTAGTTTATAATACAAAATATATTAATGCAGCACGTATAAAAATGTATGCTTATTTGTTTGTGATCTATAAACTCAAAAACTAATGAAGCGTTCTCAATAAAAGTTGTATCAATAGATTTTTTGAGACTCGGGCGGTAGATCCAGGCCCGAATTAGGCAGGCGAGATACCGAGAAAATCTAGGTGAGCCGCTTAAAATATGATCCGGTTATAAGTATTTAGTTTTATTTTTTTTTTTAAATGATAATGACAAATTGGTTAAACAGTAGTAGAGAATATAATTAAATCACACCCTGTATAGTTGTAGTAGTAATCAAACGTTGAGAATCCAAAAATTCGGTGTGCCGATACCTTTCTTATCCGGCGTTGTGTATAGACCAGTATAACTTCGTTTGTCAACTCATTAATGTTACGATGTAAATTATACGTAGCTCACAAATGCATTTTGTTTTGTTAATGAATAGGGTTGCCGTTAGTAGCAGATAATAAAATGGTGTTTATTATTGGATATAATAATTATTGTATATCTGTATTTTATTTTTGATCAAAACACACAAATAACTTTGTTGAAAATCTGTGCATATCGTACAGTCAACTGAGTTTAAGAATGGGCAAATTCACGGGTATTTAGTTTGTCACGGGCAACGACAAGCAGGATCAGCCATATAGTCTATATAGGCACATATCGTTCTCATAAACGACAAGATATATTATCTACCATAAAGAATGCTATAAATAAGTTTGTAGTATATAGGTAACTAGCATAAAACAAGTATAAATATTTTAAATAGGTATTCGTATAAAATGCATTTTGTCATTATTAGTCGACGTCAAGGCACGGAAATGGCATTGCGCTCTACCAATTGTATAATTGGCGATGATGAAAAGGTCAGTCACGATCGTACCGCTAGAATGCGTTGTTAGGGGATGCTCACTCTACCCTGTTACCACTTGTGCAGATTTGCTATGTATATATATACGTCGAATCGATATGCTGTAAATAGTGTTCTTTGACGTATAAAAATCTACCGATATACAAATATTTTGTAAAATCCGAAAAATGAAAGAGGAGGCAATCTCTTTTTTTATTACAACATATAACTTTATAGTTAATTAATAATTTTTCGTTTCTTTATGACATTTATATTTTTAAAATACATAATTTGTACAAAATAATATATTAACTAAACATTACAGTATCGAACTTGGCGAGATTAAATTATTTACTCAAATAATGCTGTTGGTTATTTTAAAAAATAACACTAATTATATATAGCAAATCTGCACAAGTGGTATTCGAATGACAACATGGATACTGCACGACAGAGCGGAAACGCACACAGGGTTGAAGTACTAGCGGAAGAAAATTCAAAGCATGATGCGCCCACCAACGGGAAGACACGATATGAACAAAATAATTTGACAAAAACCTTACAGAATGAATCGAATATCGAGAGCGTGAACGCGGTCGACACGAACACTATGCTTAATACACTGATGGTACAAAATAGTATGCTCATGGAATTATTGAAATTGCAACAAAATAAACCGCTCAGCGATATAACCATTGCTCCAGATTTAAATAAGTCGATACCGGCTTTCAATGGTCTCAACACTGGTTATCAAGCGTTAGACTGGTTGCGGACTGTGAATGGAGTTGCTAACTTACATCGGTGGCCCGATAATTTTAAACTACAATCCGTATGCGCAAACTTAGAAGGTGCAGCCCGACATTGGTATGCGTCGCGTGACATCGAAAATTGGCTGGACTACGAAAGACAATTCCACAGAACGTTTGTTGGCACCGTCATGACCGGTGACCGGTGGAAAGAGATGTCCCGCCGTGTTCAAGTTCGTAACGAAAGTATACACGAGTACTTCCATGAAAAAGTATACCTATGTAAGATGGTCGGGATGTCTTTTCACGAAATGAAAATACAAATATTGGAAGGTTTATACTCTAAAGATTTGTGTGTTTACCTGTTAAGTCGTAATCACGGAAACGAGGACGAACTGTTAAGCGACATAGTCGAATATGGACGCTTGGATGCATCCCGTTCGAGTCGCATTCGGCATACAATAGACACTAGAGAAAAGGGCTCGCAAAAAGCAAGTGCAACCCGACCAACTGTGGTAGCTTTGTCGAAGAGGGATCAGACAAAAACCATGACTACCGGAGCACTAACTATGCGCTCGTGTTATAACTGTGGGTCGAAAGACCACGTTTCACCGCAGTGTCCGAAACCGAGAAGGGAGAAAGGTGCGTGCTACGAATGCGCGGCTACGGATCATCAAATAGGAGCCTGTCCAACACGAAAAAAACGATTCGTTGATGACGGAAAACCCAAGTCGGCTGGTCTGATGAATATCGACATGGAGGTGTCGATGTGAATCATCGCGATGTGAATGACGAATTTATTAAAATTTATAATGCCGAATACCTAGCAAGAATGAATGATGAACCACATAGCAGTGACAACCGCAATTTTGAAATGAAAATAGTTTTGAAGCACGAACAACCAATTTCGTTTCGCCCAAGAAGGTTGTCGTACAGCGAGCAAGTTAGTCTGCGTAATATTGTCGACGAGTTGTTATCCGAAAACATAATTAGACCAAGTAATAGTCCCTATAGTAGTCCCATTGTATTAGTGAAAAAAAAGAATAAATGTTTTAGGTTGTGTGTAGACTATCGGGAACTAAACAAAATTACCGTAAAGGACAATTTTCCAGCGCCTTTAATAGACGATCAGTTAGACCGATTAAAAGGGAAAAAAATATTTACTTCGTTAGATTTGAAAAATGGATTCCATCATGTTCGCATGAACGAAACTTCTATTCCATATACGTCTTTTGTCACGCCCATAGGACAGTATGAATATTTAAGAATGCCGTTCGGATTGTCGAATTCGCCTCGAGTTTTTAATCGGTATATTCAATTTATATTTCATGACCTGATTCGTCGGGGAGACTTACTCGTGTATTTGGATGACATGTTGATCGCAACACAGACTTTTTCTGAACATTTCAAAATATTAACTGAAGTTTTCCGTTTAGCCGCAGAGCACAAGTTACGATTTAATTTGGATAAATGCTCTTTTGGATATTATGAGGTAGAGTATCTCGGATATATAGTGAATGAATATGGCATACGACCTAGTACTAAACATGTCAACGCGATGCTTACTTATCCGGTTCCGAAGAACCAAAAGCAGGTCAGGCAGTTTTTAGGACTAGCTAGTTATTTTCGACGCTTTATTAGTAATTTTTCGGGGATAGCTAAACCTTTATACGATCTTGTAAAGAAAGATGCCAATTTTGTCTTCGGTGAGCAAGAACAGGAAACGTTCAAATACTTAAGTTCAGTTCTAACAAAAACACCAGTATTAGATATATATTCCCCCACGGCGGAAACGGAGTTGCATTGCGATGCGAGTTCGTCCGGTTTTGGGGCAATATTACTTCAAAAACAGCCCGATAACAAATTTAAACCCGTGTTTTATTTTAGCCAACGTACGTCTCCAGGTGAATCGAAGTATCATAGTTTTGAGCTAGAATGCCTGGCGGTTGTATATGCGATAAAACGTTTTCATGTATATCTATATGGTATATCGTTTATAGTAATGACGGATTGCGATAGTTTCAGGTTAACATTAAATAAACAGGATGTAAATGTTCGAATTTCCAGGTGGGCTCTATTTTTACAGAATTATGATTTCAGTATTTTCCACCGCCCTAATAGAAACATGCAGCATGTCGATGCGCTTAGCCGTTGTCATGCGATTCTCGTGTTAGAATCGAATACGTTTGAACAAATACTCGCCGTTCGACAAAGCACGGATGAGGATATTGTACATATTAAAAATAAATTGCTAACGAGCGATAACAAATTTTATGAATTACGTAATGGATTGGTTTATCGCAAAGAAAACAAACGCATTAGATTTTATGTTCCGAAATCAATGGAGAATAACGTGATACGTACATGTCACGACATGCCATGACCACGTATATGGCCCACGTAGGTCTACTAAAAGTTATTGAGAACATATAACGTGTATATTGGTTTCCCGACATGAAAAATAAAATACGACGTTATATAGATAATTGCTTAAAATGTATTGAGTTTTCTAATCCTAGTGGAAGAAAAGAGGGTTTTCTCTTCAGTATTCCGAAAGGAGACAAACCATTTGTTACCTTACACATAGACCATCTAGGCCCGCTGGAGAAAACAAGTTATAAAAATAAATTCATTTTGGTGGTGATCGATGCTTTCAGTAAATTTGTACGCCTTTACCCGTGTCGTACTACAAAATCCGATGAAGTGATAAAACATTTGTGCAATTATTTCCAAACCTATTCCAAACCTTGTCAGATAATTAGTGATCGGGGTACATTTTTTACGGCTACAAATTTTAAGGAGTTTTTAAAAAACGAATCAGTGAAATTGATTTTAGTCGCATCAGGTACGCCCAGAGCCAATGGTCAAGTAGAGATAGTGAATAAGGCTATAGTACCAATGCTGGCTAAATTAACGGAGCTAACGAGTAGGTGGGATCGAGTGTTACAAAAGGTAGAGTTTGCTATTAATAACACGGTGCACGGCTCCACAGGTCAAAGCCCTAGCATGCTATTGTTAAGGGTACACCAAAAAGGCGAAGTTAATGACGAGGTACGGAGAATATTAGAAAATGACGAGGCCGATAATCCGCGCGAAATGGAGGAACTGAGAGCTAAGGCAGCGGAACGGATAATTAAATCCCAAGAATCGAATATAATACAGTATAATTCAAAACGTAAGGAACCGACGACTTACAAGGAAAATGACTATGTAATGATAAAAAATGTGGATGTGACGGTAGGACAAAATAAAAAGCTAATACCAAAATTCCGAGGACCGTACGTAGTAAGAAAAGTGTTGGATCAGGATAGATACATAGTAGGTGATATAGAAGGTTTTCAATTAACTCAGCGCCCGTACGAAGGTATTATTGGACCGGACCGCATGAAACTGTGGATCCGCGTTTGAAATTCGCTATTTATTGTTTATTGTTACGCTGTCAGGTCATTATTTTTTTTTTTATTTACTACAAGTATAGATGTCAATTGATTTATTATTAAGATTATTCCATTTGTTTTGTGTACATGTAAACTTTAAATTATACGAATGAATTTATAAAACATTTATTAATTTTTGCTTGATGTAATTTCGATATTGTATAATTTACCGCGATACATTGTATACGCATTGCATATTTGTATGTTTATTTTTTTTTGTTTTTCCTGTTCCCCATATTTAGTTTGTAGGATGTTAAGATTGTCATTATTATTATTTAAACTAAACCATTATATTAGAAAAATTGTTCGAGACGAACAAAGGTCAGAATGGCCGAACTGTAAGAGTTTATATTTATTTTAGATTTATTTAGTTAATTGTGGGTTTTTTTAGTGATCGGTTTAGTCGATCGATAAGATCGACTTTGACCGACCGCCGCCCGTATCCAGACCGGATTAATTATCGTACGCGAGTGTGTATGTGCGTACGCTGGTCGGTTCGCGACCCGCGTACAAAATATAATTTTTGTGTAGTAGTAAGGTGTGCGCCGCGACGACTGGTTCTGTTTCGCGGTGACGTTTTGAAAAATAAAAAGGATAATAATAATGCCGTTGTTATATATATATTTTTCTTTTTTTCCTTGGCCATACTACGGGTAGAATATAATTTCCACCTTACAATAATAACTATTATCTTTAATCTATTTAAAATATCTGTGGCAATGTGGTTCAGAATAATTTATTCTGTATCTGTGACGCGCCTGAGATGAAGCTTTGGGGCTTAAGTCAACCACCAATTTTTTTTTTATGTACCTAAGTTGAATTATTCTTTCAGAGATTATTGTATATTTATATGTAAGGAGATGGGAAAATAGGAAATTTTGTAAGTTCCTCAGGCCCCTCCCCTTCAAAAAAAAAAATAATCCTGACATGTATTGTATTTACTATTTTTATTGATTATAACTACTATACATAAAGTAATATTACTCTATGATATAGTAGTATTTATAATCAAAGCTATTTTGCATGAAGAAAGATAATATTTTGTAAAACGTTGGAGACGCAGCTATATAGCTGTAGCTGCTTGCTTAAAAATAGTAAATATTGGTTTCCCCTCTGTGTTACCAACACGTTTAATTAAATATATAGTATATTAAAATCATGATTAAAGATATATCAAATATTATATATAAAATTATATATTTTATATCTTTAATGGTGATTAAGGTATAGCTTAAATCGTGATAACTAATAAATTAAATATCATACGACAAAATTATAATAAGTAAAAAATTGGAAGTAATCCAATAAAAATAAATAATAATTTGATGGTTTGCATTATCTTTAAAAATTAGGTTTTCATTTAAAAGAATTAAAAATGTTTAATAAATAATAATGTGTCTCTGCTTTTCACCATTAAACCGCAAAATATAATAATTAAACTAACTCTGTGTAGTGGAAACACTGTATAAAATATATTTACAGTACATTCAAATAGATAAACAATACAAACAATTTTTAGATAATATAATATAACAGAATATTTAATATTTTAATCTATTCTGTGATAAAATATCTAAATTATATTATTGTATTATACTATAATCTGTAATTATTTCATAATTTCATATTTTCAATTTTCATATTTGATGTTACAGAATCAATAATAAGGTATCCCATTGGCCACTATATTATCATCACAATAAAAGTATATTAGTATAATGCATTAATGTCATACAAATAATTAATACTATTGACATGATAAAGATTAAAGAATTAATAACAAATATTCAATACAAAACAATTTTTAACAAGTAAAACACTAATATTTAACATAATAATTTAACTTTATTAACTCTAGTCCAACTTTAATATTCCAATATTTAAAATATATTTAAAATGGCTTCAAAAAAGTCAAAGAGTTTAGCAGAAGCGAAAGATGAATTAGTTGATGGTGTATACATCAGACCATCAAAGAAAAAAGTAATTAATTAATATTTTATAATCTTGTACATAAAAATTAAATAAATTATTTCATTGGTTTTTAAAAAAGATAATGACATCTCAAATTGTCACTAATGATGAGTTAACAAACTTGATTCAAGAACGTTTGGCTAATCGACGTACTGGAGAACGTACAGAATTTGCTAATCAATTGGCTAGAAAATTAATTAAAAAGTAAGCAAAATAATATTTCATAATTTATATTAAATATTTAAATTAAAATTATAAATATTTTGAATTAGGGTGTTTGCGGGACTACCTTTATAGCCTGTACTTTATAGACAACCATATATAGAAAATGTTGGTTATTGAGATCACGTTCGCTTAATGTATTATGGCTGTATGTCGGTGTTTAGATCACTAACTATAAAAATTCATGGTTGTTTTATGTTATTTTCCTATTGTGTTATTAACATTCTAACAATCCGATTAATTGGTGCTTAGTAGTAGTATTGGTAGTTGATGTGTTTTCACGTTCTATTTATTAGTATAAAGTTGAATGGACAAAGAAATATATGTGTTTGTAAGATAGACATTATAATAGATATACTCATTTTTTTGTTTATAGAAATTTAAATAGAGCATAATAAATTGGTCGTCTTGATAACTCCCAAACATCTTTACTTGTTAGTAATATGATTTAAGGAAATAATATTATTTCAAGCTTACTGTTAATATACAGTTCATAGTAATTTTATAGCATGATTACAATAAGTTAGTTAAGAGATTAATCGAGTAATTTATAATGTAAGATTGCATTTTTGTTCAAAATTTTAAGTATTAACAAAGAATTTTTAAATATGAAATTTGATCTTATAAATGTTGACAACACACTATAGATCTATTTCATTAATTATTTTTAAGAAGATTAACAAATACAAAATTATGCACATTTCAATATCAATCAAGATTTGAACATTAAATTTAGACTATAGTTTTATTACAATATGGTTAAATTGCTTAGTTAGATATTAATAAATAGTATATGTTTATTTTAATAAGTCATTTCTTATATATCTATATTCTAATTTTCTTTTATTTGTTTAGATTACATGATCAAGATGTAAAGCTCCGAAAAACTAATGGTAAAAAAAGAGGTGGATTGGTTACTCAAATTATAGATGATAAAAGTATGCGCAAACTTAAAAATTAAATTAATAATGAATACAGGATGATCTATTTAATATAAGACACTCATTATTTCAAAAAGTAATTATATTTTTGGAAATATTTTTATTACATTGTATAAAGTCATTACAAAACAATATTTTTTTAAATATTTTTTAAGTTTTTTACTATTTTGAATTACAACATATAGTTATTTTAATTTTATAATCCAAAGCAGAATATTTTTCTGAGTATTTTGATACATATAAATTGAATTTTGGATGAGTAGTTTATGAGTTTTAAGTATTTAAAGTTTAGATGAGCATTGTGGGGTGGTATATGGGATTTCACCAAATAATAGTCTATTACTTAGCTCATTTACTCTTCAAATACTTATAACTTATAAACTACTCATCCAAAATTCGATTTTTATGTATCAAAATACTCAGAAAAATATTCTACTTTGGATTATAAAATTAAAATTGTATGTTGTAATTCAAAAAAAAAAAAAAAACTTAAAAAATAATGAGATTAAAAAATATTGTTTTGTAACGACTTGATACCATGTAATAAAAATATTTCAAAAACGTAAATGTTTTTTAAAATATTGAGTATTTTATGTTAATTGGATCATACTGCTTATAACAAATTACAAGTAATACCATTAGAATTATTTTTATGTGTTTTAAATGATAGTATAATTTTATTTTTAAATATTAGGTGATCACATAAATACAAAAAGACTTAAAGACCAAGTTATTTCTGAAACTGATTTAATTGATGATTTTGATGCAGATAATACTCCACCTCCTGTAATGCAAAATTTTTTTATATGTTTGAGTAAAACAAAATTTGGTTATTATATCAAATATCTAATAATTAAATTTGTTAACTGTTTTAGAAGAAGCGTGACCCACCTAAGATGACTTGTAAAGAAATGGCAATGACAATTATAAATTGCAAAAAAGTATTGGAAGACAAAACAACATTAGATAAAAAAGTTGCAAATAAGTTTACATGTGCACTCAGGTCAAGATTAGCTTATAAGTGAGTTAACATATAAAATTAATTTTAAAAATATATAATTCTCATTTATTATTTTTTCAGATTAAAAAAAAAACCTAATACTTCAAGTAAATGATTTATTATATTATTTTTGTATGCCTTATTTATTATTTAATCTGTTGATGAAGTTGTATACATTGAGGTTTGAGAATATTTATTTGCATATAAATTTATTATAAGATGGCAATCACTATCCGTCGTTAAGGTTGCTACAATCATGTAAACATAAATAACCCCTGTAAATAAAAACGTCCTATGTTGAGCTTCTTTGGAGTTGGCAAATCATTTTCTCGAAAAGTGTGAGTATTTATTCAATATTCTCTTATTTAAACTTGATTTGATACTAATTATAGTTACCTAACCACTGATTTAAGGTAAAAATTATGGTGGGTATAGGAAAATCTTTAGTTTACTAAGAAGTGTATTTATATTTTTTAATTATACTGTCACTATACTCTGTTCAAAATCAGATCAGTACAGGGCAGCCAAGTTGTATGCATAGATGTGGCTTTATTCCGTCGTGCAGCCTTGTGCGTCACCATGGTGGGGACACAGCGTCTAACTGTTGTGAACAAAAACTTGTCTCTGCCCAGTACTGATCTCATTTTGAATAGAGTATAGATATTTATTAATTTTCAACAATATTATTATTACATTCTAACTATTCATTATTTAGTAGTTGATACTGATTTTATGTACATTTTATTTTATTTGGTTAATTCAACTTGATTCATTTTAAAGTATCAAGTGTTTTTCCTATGAATATAATTTCTAAATTAACTAATGTGTACATTTCTAACTTGTAAAGTTATTTTTTTTAAATTATTTTTTCAATAATATTGAATACAAATAAACTTATATATTATTTTAATAAATCTTAAAAATTGTTGTTTTATGTTATATTAAATTAATGACAGAAGAAAAAATTATTATGAAACTGTATTTAGTATATATACATTTTTTTATAAAATGATTCTAATATAATTGTAAAAAAAAATAATTAATTTTTAAATTAAGGGAACATTTATTGTTCCAATATCTTGTGTTCAAAAATAAATAATGTTTTGTATATTTAACATAATAAAATAAGTTTCAGATTATAAAAAAAAATTTTTTTATAGTTTATACTGAGTATTTTAATTTTATTATTATTAGGTACTTTTAAATACATTTATCCTGTCACATTGTCACCTTATCTAACCTGACAATTGATTCACTATGAAGTTTGTCTGCCTTTTATTATTTTAAAACTTTCGTACAATTTATACAAGTTGTGCACTTTGATTAAATGTGATGACAGAGATGAGAGAAATATAATCATAAACAATGAGCATTGATAGTTTTATAGGAAGAATTAAAAAAGTAGTTAATATTCAGCAATTGTCACCCGACTACCATATAGGTATCTATAACATATAATTAATTCTATGTGCTATGCATTCTTAACCAATGGTAATAAATAGTTGATGGTGCTATGTGCACAGTAGCCACATATGAACTAGACTACTGATTATTAAACAATATTGTTAAAAATTATAATTTTGAACGACTTTAAATTATGTAAAAAAAATATTTTCAAAAACATAAATAGTTTTTGATATGTTGAGATCCTTTTGTTAAATGGAACACCAGGTATCTGGTTTTATTTTTCTATAACAGTTTTTTTTTTAAAATTATTTTTATGATTGAAGACTACCACTTGGTATCTATTTTCTGAGTGATAGTTGATAGGTGTCAACTATATATTGAAATAATTTGAAACCTTATGTTAAATTCTGCTTACTAAAATGTAAAGGTTGATTATCTTTTACAACCTACATAAAAATATTTAAATTATGTTGCTTACATACTGTACAATATAGCTACTACAAAAACAATTGTGTTTTTTGATATTTTATATTTTTATATGTTAGTTAAACTCCAAATATAGCTAATATTAAATAACAGTAGGCAGCAGCAACGAATGAACAGCAAAGCTAAAAATGAGTATACTATAAATACTAAAAAATACTTAACCAACATATTACAGAAAATTACAAATAAATAATAAAAATAAATGGAACAAATTTAAAATTAAATTAAATTAAATTTATTTAAAATACATTTAAAAACATAAATAGATACCGAATTAACACGAAATTGTAAATGAATAAACATTATTTTATTCATAGAAAATAAAAGTAAAAATTATATAACTACTACTTACATCATATACATTGTATTATGTATATGTTAAAAAAAGACAATAACTATTGAATGTATATGAATATGGAATTTCTATACAGATTGGGGCAAATATATTTTAGGGCCATGTATGCTGTAGCACCTCAACCAGTGGGCAGTCTTAACCTTAAGTATTCTAATACTTGCATTTAAATACTTTTTTGATTTTTCATATACTGTAAAAATACTTTTTCTTTGAATATAAGTATATTTATTCCAGAATACGAATACTAAATACATTTTTAATTTTGGCTTTGTGTTTCAATAAAATAATGTTTTGTTTCACTTCCAAATTTCAATTACTATAAAAAAAATTTAAAAATATTGTGGTTGAGTTTGTTAAGTACGCTTAAACTATTGCCGCTATTATAAAGTCAATTACGAACTTATCATGGAGACCATAATTGGTTCAACTTTTGATGTTTTATACCACGGTTACCTTTTATACCGCACCAAGTGACTGCGAATTCCCTTGACTGCGATAATGAATTGGCTTAACCGTACCACAGAATAAGACAATAAAACCGTGCCAAGAGTAATAAAAAATTATAATATTATTTTAATTCATGGTTGTTAACCTAATATTCTAAGGCACGGTTGTTATACATATCTGTGGAGTCTACCTACCTATATTTATAAGGCGATTTGACACTGCACCATGATAACTCAAATCGTGATTTCCGGCAAAAAAATTTTTTTTTACTCTGCTTTTTACCCATTAGTTTATGGGTCCACTATTACTCAAATCTTAGGGCGTAGAGTACTAAATACAGTGACATTACTTTAAGATTACTCTATGGCTCAACCACCAGTTCTATCGAGATCAAAATTTGAATTGTCCGTCTTTTTCCCCTCCAAGTTTGGTATTTTTTTCTTCCACGGTCTTCTGGAGGTTTCTAGAATATTCTCCCCCTGATTTTGATACGCCGACAGTGTCTGTGTTTAATGTAGTAAAATACTGTCTGTGGGTTAGTGAGTAGTGTCTGTGGTGTTTGTTGTGCAATGCCATTCGAAAAACATTTGCGGTGCAATACGCCAATACGATTTTTTTTTCGAAAATAATATTTTCAAACGCAAGTGCGTAACAACTAGTCATAAATCTTTTGAGATTACATGCTACACAATATTTTACTCCTGTGGATATATCTTAAGTGAAATTTACTCGTAAAAGAACCACATTATACTATACATGTAAGTAATTTGTATTTTCACTACCGACGTTAAAAATAATTGGATTAACCGTAGGTCATAAAGTTATTGTTGTACTCATTTTTGGACGTGTATTATGTGTCTATGCGTAATTCGCCCTTCTGTGTCAATGGATATTTATACAGAATGTGCATATGGAGTGGGCTTGTACATGGTTTAATCTACACTTGAATATTTCACAGCAATACGGTGTTCGATGTTTCTATTTAATTCGGTTTTACATTTGTAACTCTGATTTCAATTTTTAATTTATGTCAATCTAGTTCACTAACATTTTTTTTTCTTTTAATATTTATTAAAATATAGAGTGTGATAGTTTGTAAGTAGGTACATATATGGTATTGTATCATAAGAATTATAAATTCAACAATCCTTCAGCCAGATATGTATAGAAAGTTCAATGTGATCACTATGGTAGTTGTTTAATTCCTACATTGCAATCCTTATAAGAACTCATAAATAATACATTTATGCCATTTTAACCAAATGGTGATATGTTTGAAAAAAATTGTTTATATCTATCTAGTTTTATTTTTCTGTTTGAGTTAATTTATTAATACTACTTACATTATTTTATACACTTAAACATAGATAATATTATGAAAGTATTATTAAATATCAGAATAGTGGAATGTATTATAATATACTCAACAGCAGTTTTGATCACCTTGGTTGTTATTGATACTTGATGATTGTTTCAATTTTATATTATATAGTCAATGACAATAAATAAAATTCTTTTGCTATTAAACTCAGTTTCTACACTATAATAATTAACAATTTATTTTGTTTTACTAAATAGGTTATGGATAAGTTATGGAATTAAATGTTTTTTTTGTTTTATAAATGATCTAATATGTTGGTATAAATATTTATGAGTATAACTCATAACAAACCTTTTTATCCACCTACTATATTGTCTAAATAATAATAATAAAAAAATTTAATTAGAACTAAGTTTATACAATTATTGATATCTTAATGAACAAGAAGGGGCCATCAAATTTTTGTTTTGTAACAAACAAATGAATAATTGTTGTATTGTTTATTTTATTAAACCATAAATCATGATTGTAACAACTATTAACTTTCACATGAAATATATATTAGATAATTAAATAAAGCAGACAAATATTATTTTCCTGTTGCACAATAGATATAATATGTATCTCTCTTAAAATACTAATTTTATTGCGTATTATCAATTTATTAGCACTATAATATTATAATTTTAACCAAATTAAGAGATCCTTAATAACAGTTGAATTTAATTTTAGCATATGATGGGAAAAGACTATTATCAAATCCTAGGAGTGTCAAAGGGAGCTGCGGATGATGAAATTAAAAAGGCTTATCGAAAATTAGCACTCAAATACCATCCAGACAAGAACAAAAGTACTGGAGCTGAAGAAAAATTCAAAGAGGTAGCTGAAGCATATGAAGTATTGAGTGATAAAAAGAAACGTGATATATATGATAAATATGGAGAAGATGGTCTTAAAGGAGGTGCTGGCCAAGGAAATAATTCTAACAACTATTCATATACTTTCCATGGTGATCCTAGAGCAACATTTGCACAATTCTTTGGCTCATCAAATCCATTTGGCAATATATTTGGTAATAGTGGTTCAATGTTTGATGATGAAATGGAGTTTGATGATGGTTTTATTCGAATGTCACATGGACCACCTGGTATGGGTGCTTTTAGGTCGCAGTCATTCAATGTCCATGGTTCACCAATGGGAAGAAATAAAGAAAAAGCTCAAGACCCAGCTATTGAACATGAAGTTTATGTGTCATTAGAAGATATAAGTAGAGGGTGTACAAAAAAAATGAAAATTTCCAGACGAGTGCTCCAAGCAGATGGAACTTCTAGAAAAGAAGATAAAGTGTTAACAATCAATATAAAACCTGGTTGGAAATCGGGTACTAAAATTACATTTCAAAAAGAAGGAGACCAAGCAATGAACAGGATACCATCAGATATTGTTTTTGTAATAAGAGATAAACCTCATCCAATTTTCAAACGTGATGGAAATGATATTAGATATACAGTTCCAATAACACTTAAACAAGTAAGTTTTATATTTAAAAATGTTTGAAAAATAGTAAAAACAATTTTAATTTACAGGCACTATGTGGCGTAGATATTGTAGTTCCTACTTTAACAGAAAAAAAATTACCCCTTAACCTAAAATCAGAAATTGTTAAACCTACAACTGTAAAACGATTTCAAGGTTATGGTCTTCCATATGCTAAAGAACAATCAAGAAAAGGAGATTTGTTAGTGTCGTTTGATATTAAATTTCCCGAAACAATTTCATCTGCTATGAAAGCTGTTTTGTGCGATACACTACCATGAGTAGTTTATTCGGTTTAAAATTATATTTGGCATTCTATTTTGTCTAATGAAAATAATTTTATATATATATATGATATATTATATTTATAAGATATATTGTATGTTTCTTAATCTTGGTTTTTTTTCTAACATCTTCGTTGATTGAAGATCAAATAATAAATATTTCCATAGTAAATAATCTAGGTTTTATTATGTACATAGATTTAACATACATTTTTTTGTTAATAAATTGAACTTTCTGGTTTATGTGAATGCCGACAATTTTTGAATTTTTATTGAAATATTCCTTGTTATTTAATCTGTGCGCCAAAACTTGTAATTCTATTTATATATACACTGTATATTTTATTTATAGATGTTTTCATGTAAAGTTACAAGAAAATATTGGCTCTTGTGCCTAAATGCTCTACTGGACAAATGTTGTTTTACAATAATTATTGTATATTTAATACTTATATAATATGTATATAAATATGTAATTATTAAAACAATAAGCAAACTAATTGTTTAAATAATAAATTATTTGTTGTATTTTTAGAAATTGAAGATTTTTATTTTGTTATAATTACTGATGGTATTATGACGTTTATAATTATATACAACAATGTCTAGATTTTATTTTCCTACATTACTTGATTTTTTTTAATTTTATTACCCACAAATATTTGGCAGTTGACATTAATTAAATGTGATAGATTACATTACTACTCTTAAGGAAATTTAAGAAACAATGTTTCATACTATCTAAAGTTTAGCTTTTGATAAAACTAATAATTAGCGATAGTATACCTTACCAGTTGTAACAAAATTAATTTGATTAAAAATAATAGGTAATAAGTATGGAAAAAAGAAATAATAATACAATTTTTTTTATTCAATTAGATGGTTAAAGATAAAATATTGATAGAATTGAATTCAAAGTTATAATAATTATATAGCCATAGTAGGCTTATAAGCTTTACAATAGGTACACGAGTAAATTATTCAAACTACTTAATCGTGTGTGTAAATATTTGATAAAATTAAGATTAAACCGGATCAGCATGTCTTGAAGCTAATTTAGTACATTAGTACTGTTCATTAGAACAATGTTCTTTTATTTATAATAAGATGGCGAGTAAATACATATAATGTATATACAGCACTACACCAGTGAGAAAATTCTTCATATGATTGTAGACAGATTTGAATTCTGCTTATTATAAAACACAAATTTTGACTTTTACTTGAACTATGTATGAAATTAGATTTAATAGAACCATGTAACAATAACTACTTTGCTTATTATCAGATGTTTATGCAAGGTAATAACTTTATTATAATTAAATAATATTCTATTCAACATATCACTATTTAATGAACTTAAAATAAAAAACAACTTGTTTGCATGCATATCATAGTAGCTAAGTAGATCGCTATCTAACATGTACATAGGTTAATTATGTTCTAGGTACTCACAAGATGTTCAATTTTTGTTTTTAGTAGTAATAAATAGTATACCAATATAGCTATCAGTTAAACCTTTATATTTTAAATATAATATGGATATAAGGATTTTTAAGTATATTTCATATATATATATAAATAAAGAATAAAATATTAATGTTGAAAGAATAAAAATACTTTATTTGACCAATTGCACAAACAAAAATCTGAAAGAAAATTTTATAAATATTATATTTCTGTTCTAATAACTAAACAAAATAATACATCTATTTTAAATACTATAAAATAAAGTTATATTAAAGATAATGTGATTATTTTATTGAGGTTGTCTCCTCAGTAGCGTTTATGCCACCCAAAGGCAGTTATAGGTACTGTCATTATATCAATTTATACACTTATTTGTAAATGTTGTTAAAGATCCACAATGAACAAATCTAATAGTATGATTTAAATTCAATAAGCACCAAAAAATGTACATAAACAAAAACATTTTCAAGTTTTTGTAATTATAAATAAACTAAGTAAATTTTATTTTTAAATAACATGGGGATGGCACAATATTTTTAGGTTTGTTACTTATTTTATTCAACAAACATATCATATATAAAACATTATTAATTGGAAAAATTGAGGTTGAAATGAACTGCAAACCAGAATAATCTCTATTAACACATTAAATTTCTCAAGAAATTTTAAGTATTAATGTATATTTTGTAACCATTCAATACAAAAAAAAAATACTAATTTAATATAAACTAATACAAAAAAAAAAAAAAAAATTATAAACATGATAAATGTATTTATTTTAAGATAATTTATAGAAAAATTAATGCTTATTGATAAACTGCTGAGGGCGGTGGATGGGATGCTAACCCCGACCAAATAAACCACTGAACACAAATCCTAATATCAAAATATTAGGATTTGGGTATCAGTGGCACAAATACTCACAACTTTTATTCTTCTGGAATAACAATGGTACCATCATCAACTCCTTCAATGATATCGTGTGGATTTTTTCCATCAACAGTACATCCAACACTCTAGAAAACAAATTTAATGTTTTTTAAATGAATAGAATAAGCATATTACTTTAAATAATACCTGAGCTGATCCTAAGATTTCTTTTACGGTTCCAGCTAAAGTCCTGGCCATTGATCTTGGTCTCATTGTTCTACTAATGTTAATGATTTCATCCAAAGTTACATTTCCATTGTGTTTAACTGTAACATAGAATATAAAATTCAGAAAAAAACCATAACATGAATCACTGAAATTTATGTTTGAGAAAAATTATTTTGTATGAGTCCGCAAAACCAGACAATGACACTCAGTAGTCCCGGGTGAAGCAACTCGCATTATAATTCTAATATACGACAGTTTGTTAAAATCATGAAAGTCATTAAAACTAACATGAGGAACAATAGTCGATGTGTTCAGTTTACTTAATAGAGAATTACTATAATATAATATACATACCATTTTTAACTTTCTTTCTATCACGAGGTGGCTCTTTAAGAGCTTTGATAACCAATGATGATGCAGAAGGAACAACAGATATTGTAGCTACTCTGTTTTGGATGGTCAACTTAACAGTGATTTTTAAACCTTTCCAGTCAGATGTAGCCTTGGCAATATCATCACCAACTTTCTTGGGAGACTAAAAAAATACAATACGTATTAATATAAATTTCGTAAATTCTAAATAAATCTGGTACATTCGTTTTATAATAACAAAATTAAATAATTCTAGAAACTCACCAAACCCAATGGACCAATTTTGGGAGCAAGAGACGATGTAGCGCCAACTTCTCCACCTACACATCTCATGTACACTGTAAATAAATAAACATACTGATGAATATATAATAATTAAACGAATTAAAAAGATTGCACAAAAATATTTAAGAATTAAATTTCTCAAATCACAATAGTAGAATTGTAAATTTCAATATAAAACGTGTAATATTTATGAAAACTACAATTTTGTCACGTGTTTTTCTAGAATTCATAGAAACAAATTTTACCTTCTTTGATTTCGCTAGGATCGAATTTTGGTGGCATGTTTAATTAAATGTAATAAATTGGTTTACAAGAAATTTAATTAAAATAAAAACAAGCTAAAGAATTTAGCCGACCGAGTGACTCGAGTGCACGGAATATGATTTCAATCGAAAATGAGGGAACTCGGAGAATGAATGAGTCGACGACAGAGAGAGAATAAGACGAAAGCCGAAAAGAGAATATTGTGGCGTCAGGAGTATCGTGTATGTCACTACATCAGTTGTCACAACACATAACCTCAAATTATATATCAGTGTGTGAGTATAAACGATTTACATTTCATGGACTAAGAAAACGTACAAAGTAACAAACCACTCCATAAATTCGATTTTTTTTGTGGACAAATCATGATAAATGTTGGCGGCGTACAGTTATCTCAATCCTGATAACATATTAGAATACTAACCTAGAAAACAAAAATCCCGAAGTATTTTTTTTGAGCAACTACTTTTAGAATAATATAATAATAAATTGAAAAGTTTAATAATATATTAAAATATATTTAACTAATGATGATATTAAGTACGATATTAATATATTATATTAAATTCGATTACCAGACATTTGGAAGGCAAGACACATAATTATAAAAATCCTTGTAAGTAAAATTTTATTATATAGGTATTTTATTTTTATAGAATTATATAAAAATATGCTGTTATAATTATGTAACTTCTGTACAATCTAAATAAATACATAATTATTTTGAAATATAAAACTTTTACAAAAATCATTTCTAATTTAGTCAAAATAGGACCCTTTTAAAAAAAATGTTTAACATAAGAGGACATCAACTATAATGACTATTTTAGTGATATCTACAAAAAAATATGTGCACCTACCACCTAAGATTATATATTGCAAGGTAAGGTACTATGACATGTATTACTGTAAATGTAAAAAAATATATTTATATTTTACATAAAGTTTTTGAAAGAAAAAAAAATGTAGAAAATGTATACATTATGTTCAATGTAAAATACTAAAATGTATTAATAAACATCTAAAAAACATACATAAAAAGGTATTAATGGTAAATTATATATGATGCTTGTATTAAATTTTAAAGCTTTTTGCCCCCTGATCACTTTTTACCAAAAAAGATACTGAATTATAAAATCAAAGCATATTTATTGCTCAAAATGTGATTATATAAAATAAAGAATTGTAACAAAACACATTGTAAAATCAATATATTCATCACTCTTTTCAGAATCTAAAATATAACTTTATATTACTTGGTTCAATAGTAATTTTAAATTAAAAGGATAACATTCTCACATGTTGTCTCTGACTTCCTCATTAAAAGCATAACTAACATAATAAATGTCTTCTTGATGCAACTTTTTAAGCTAATGAATCTTAACTTGTCCTGCTTTTAATTTTTGTAAAAAAAAAACACATTTTAAATTAGAAAAAAATATAGTTTAAATAATATAGAATATTGATAATGACTAATAGTAACTATTATGTATTTAATCATATTATACACTTGGTTCTATTTTTATTTTTAGTATTTATTGTTTAGATTTAAATAATTTTGACAATCAGAAAACAATTTTTTGTAGTTATTTTATTTACATTTTTTTTAATTTGAAAAGTATTTATTTATTATTATTAAACTGGCTTGTTATAAATTTTAATTTTAATAAAAATGAATGTCCAAAAACTGGAAAGACCTTTAGAACACTTCTTGAAAGATCACTACTATTTTTTACCAGGTACCTTTACATTCAATTATGATAAAAATTATTTATATTTTTACATATGTTTATATAAAGTAATTTAATAAATGATGTAATATTAATATTTGTAATCACTTGCAATTTTTTTTTTTTTTAGTTTACAGTGTGTAATCATTTATTGAAAAGTCTATAACTTTACAAATATTAAATATATTTATATTGTTTATTTTTTGTTGCTTAATAAACTTTATTTATAACTTATTAAACTATTTAAACAATTTTTACGCCAATTCATTTTGCCCATGCACATAACAACTTTTTTTTAAATGATATCCCACTTTTTTTTGATTAACCAATTTTACTCTTATTTTTTTTATGAATTTTAATGGTAAAACCAACTTCCTATGTTAAAAATTAGTCGAGTTATAGATATTTCAATGTTTGATATTATTTTTTTGACATTTTTGAATTATTCACAAAGTTTATTTGATTCGCAAATAGTCTTCAAGCGTGTCAATTTTATTTCTATTATTGGATATTTTAAAATAATCAATAAATGATAGTTACTGGTTTTCTCCATCATTTCGTAACTGTTCTTATCTGAATATTGGGTAGTTTTGAAATGACCAATTGACTGTTTTCATTTGAAATAGGCCGGTGCAACTACTTGTTTTGAATTTGCTTTAGTCATATTTTACGAATTCACACGTGCTTATTAAACAATAAATTAACTAAGTTTAATTTATTAACTTAATGTAACTTAATTGAGTTACATTAAATTACTTCATAATCGACATAGCTTGTAGTTTAAACAAGACATGAATCATTCAAAGAAGGTTTATATGCTTATGAAAAAAATTTTTTTTTCTAAACACCCAAGGAGAAAAACTTAAAAAATTAGTTTCTGTAGAGTAAGAGGATCCTTCCTAAAAGTAAATACTAAAAATATCACTAGAAGATATGAGGTGAAAAAAGAAATAATTTAAGCCATACAATTGATGAATAATTCAAAAATGTCAAAAAAATAATATCAAACATTGAAATATCCATAACTCGGCTAATTTTTAATATAGGAAGTTGGTTTGACCATTAAAATGCATAAAAAAATAAGAGTAAAATTAATTAAAAAAGGTGAGATTGTCATTTAAAAAAAAAAAGTTGTTATGCACATGTGTGAAAGGAAATGGCATAAAAATTGTTTAATTAGTTTAATAAGTTATAACAAAATTTATTAAGCAACAAAAAATAAACAAAATACAAATATATTTAATATTTTAAGGTTATAGTGTTTCCAACGAACGATTACACACTGTATGCCCAGACATAGAAGAACAATACGTCATGCTGATTCTGATAATGATGAAGTCTTATATTTATAATAGTCAAAATGAAGATGAATTGATTTTGGACAGATTTTCTTATCTGCTATATAACTGCTGTTTAACTATACGTAACATAATATACCAAAGTAAATTAACTATATTAACTAAGTCTCAAACTTTATCACACTAAAAAGTAACTAAAATTGCTTTCCTTATTTACAGTATGAATAATTATTGTCTATTGATAACATTTAACAATTTTATGTTCTAAAATACAGTGATTATATTAATTTTAGTTTTCTTTTTTTGAGCTATCACCTTTTAGTGTAGTAAAAATGTCTCAATTTTTGCCTTTTTTTATTATTCTAAACAAATTTGTAATTTTTGTTTGAATGAATTATATTGTAGAAGTAGATATTTAATTTTAGGTGTTTGAATAACTAACTATAAATGGTCTACATAAAAATATCTTCTGCATAATGTATTAATAAATATATTTCTACATTAGAAATATCAACTAAAATAATGTCCATTTTATTTTAAGTTGAATATATAAGGAGTAAAAAGATATTATTTAAGCTACATACCAAATAATTAACTATTTTAATAAAAAAAAAAAGTGTGATTTATATTTTATAGTATACCTGTTAAAAGTTTTTATTTTTAATCTTATTAAAATCCAAGATTTTGGATTGTTAATTATTAAAATTTCATATAAAAGTTTTATTAATAGGTAGGTAGGTACCTAAAAAAAGGTTTTAATTTTAAATTATATTACAAAATGTATCAATCTATTTGCCTACCTACCTAATGTATCATGATTGCTAATTAATGTTGAAATTATATTATACAATGTATCTAATTAGATAAATATCTTATTCTTATATAATTAAACTTTAATAAATAAATAATATAACTGTTTAACTTATAACTGTAACTACACTATAATTATAGTAAAATAATCAAAGTAAATAATGTAATTATATCAGTATATGAAGACCTACACATTGCTTCTTTAAATATTCAAAACCATCTTGACCTAATGTCTGTCTGGTATGAAAAATGGCGAGTTCAAGTCATCCAATCAAAATCCATTCACACTACGTTCACTCTTCGTCTCCCTTCCTGCCCAGAAGTCTCCCTTAGTAACATACCAATCCTTTCATCCCATTCGGTTAAGTACTTAGGCCTAACCTTTGACCGTCGCCTTACCTGGGGACTTCATATCAAAACTAAAAAACTCGCCTTAAACGAACGATTACGTTCAATTAAAACACTAATAACTAATAAACACACCAAACTTCTCATATATAAATCTTAATCAAGCCCATCTGGACTTATGGCCTACAACTATGGGGCAATGCAAAATTAACTAATGTAAATAAAATTTAAACCGTTCAACATAAAATTTTAAGATTAATCACTAACGCCCAACATATGTCTCCAACTACACTCTGCATACAGATTTAAATATCAAAACAATTCATGTTGAAGTAGTAACATATTACAAAAGATTCTATAACAGACTTCCATATCATTTTAATCCCTTTATATCTAATTTAGCTTCTCACACAATACCAGGTAATCCCTCACGACGACTGAAAAGAAATTGGTGTTGAGACTTACTCAATGAATAATTATAATAATATAAAAAAAAAAAATTATTACTAAACAAATAGGTAGTGCTTTCATTGGATTGCTTCTTTCCTCACGTTTTCGTGTACAAATTATTATATTATATCATATATTCTTATTGTGCCTAAGGATACAGATTGTATATTTCTTGTTAAAAAGAAAAAAAAATTTATTACTACTGTATTTTACTTAAAATGAAACTATTTCATAAAGTCATAATAAATCAGCCGGACAAAACGTACGATTTTAACATTTTTTTTTCCTAAATGTAGTAAATTTTTTGACAAAAGTATTGATTCAATTATTGAGATAAAATTTTTAAATTTTAATCAGTATAAGTAAAACAAAAAAAAAATGTTTATAAGATTTAAATGTATTACGTTTTGAATATAGGTATAATAATTAATAATTGATAAATTAGTACTAATCTTGTGTTTTTGTGTATTATACTACTAAACATAAATTCATACAGTTATAATATGACTTTCCATCAGACAAAATTTAAATAGTTGATCAAAAAACTATTGTTTTTACATTTATTTATTAATATATTTGATTGAGATTATGTTATAAATATATTGTGTACATAAAGTATTGTCTATTGACTACTGTCAACTGTAGTTATTGCACATCGGTATTGACATACCATATGTCTAGTAATTACTAATCATTATAAAATATGTATTAATCAGTATATTAAATATTTAGCGGAGCGATGATGTGTTTTTTTATATTTGTCAACACTTCTTGGAAAAGTAAAAATGCTTCCCCATAAGTCTTCCTACGTTTTCAAAAAAAAAGTTTTACCAGGAAATCGAACTAATTTTTTATGAGCGTTTGAAATTAGACATCGGTATTCACTCGTTTTCTCCAGGAACGATTTTCTTATTTTTATGTAATTCAAAAAGGAATAACTGTAGATGTTTGAGAATGTCACAAAATGTTTAGATTACCATTTTCTATACACTAAAAAAAAAAAATTTAAAAATATTTTGACAATTTTTGAGCAAATTGTAGGCCTAAGAAATTTTCGGTTTTTTTTAATTTTTGTATTTTTTAAATATCGATAAAAAAAATTTCTTGAAAATTTAATACAAGATTCATCATAAGTTATTAAAATAGCAGATTAAAAATAGTAAAAATACATAGACACAATATTTTTTAAGCATTTAAACTTCAATTTTTGACCGATATTCATAATTGAGCATTTGTAAATAGTTTTGTAGTTAAAAATGTATAAAATGTTCACTTTTTATAGCTAATGATTGAAAATTAAGAACAAGGTTTTTCATAAGTATTTAATAATGTAACCAAAAAATTAAAAAAATTTATATAAAAAAAATTTTTTTATAAACATTTTAAGTATATATTTAGACAAAATTAGATATTTAAATAAAGAATAACTATGTTATTTATATCGTTGTAATTTAAAAATATTTTTCATGGGCGCTTAAAATTTTCAAAGTATATTATTATATTTTATACACTCAATTAAATTTTTTAATGCAATGTTTTCTGCAAAAATTAATTCAACCTACTGTGCTATTAATAATAAAAATAATTATTTTAATTGCAATAATATCATAAAATACACAGTTATGTAGGCAGACAGACCGTTTTCGCTCAGAATTGTTTTTTGTATACAATAATTTTATATCACTGAATTCAAATGTAAGATATTCATTTTAGTGATCTACTTGATACATACTACAGCAGATGATGTACTCACTTTCCCAAAATTTTTTTTCATTAGTGTATTAAATAAATATTTTAAAATATTATTTTAGTGAATCAAGTTATTAATGTATTTGAATTCATTCTGAACATTTTATGCCAAATATTAGATTGATAACTTATAAGTTAAAATAATATGTATTGCAACGTGGTCGGGGGAACCTTGTCACGATATTAGTTATCCAGGGAAGGATTTCTATTCCTTATGGATAAGATTTCCGTAGCTGGGGGTTAGAGCACTTATAAATGAGGTATTTATCAATAAAAGATACGTTTGGTTTTTTATCTCGTATAATTATTATATATTAGAAGGTATTTTACTTATCTTTAAGATGACTGTTGTGTGTAAGTATAGGCGAGTTCGCTCCTGTCGGTGGTGTTTGTCGAACTAACTATATTATACATTGTGTGTGCTGGCCATAGGCCTTACAATTATGTGTGTGTATTAATGTTATTGTATTGGTCAGCAGTTGTACATAATGCAGAATTTATATGTAATATATAAAGGTGTCATGTAACATATTTATAATATTGTTACATTACCCCGTTCCTTTTTAAAAAAAAGTTACAAAAGACATTTTGAATACATTGTTTTTATCCCATATCTGTATTGATTGACTATTGTGAAGATTGAGGTTCTTTTCTTTTGATTACTGCATGTTTCTCCATGGATTGATAAGTTGAGAAGTTTGTGAGCTTACATTTTTTTTTTTTTATTATATTTTAAAACATAATTTTCATTTTTTACATCATATA
>JACXSJ010002069.1:0-57929 GCA_014851325.1 Pentalonia nigronervosa | reverse complement strand
CACCGAGACGGTCACGACACTACTGTGCACAAAGGCTAATTCATAGGTCGTCATGACATACGCAGTTATTATTTACATTTTTATTATTTTCGGCAATCCAATTAATTTTTCCAAGACTTATTATTATACATTGCAACATTCCCGAGCCTTGGCCAATCCATTATTGAAAACTATACTCATATCCAATGTGAATACTTTTTCAATATATACACGTACATACTGAAAAAAGAGCTTCTTTATAGAAACGTTTAAACTCAAAATTTTCACTTTTCCGTACACGATTTTTCTTATGTTTTCTTTCATACAAACCATGTCCTGTCAATTACAAATACAACAAAAAGAGGCGCAAATAGCCAAATAGGTGCAGCTGCTTTGAATTTATGCGTGGAAAAACATTTGTGACGCTTAGAAGACGCTACACTTGATATGTTGTCACCGTTTTACAAATGTACAATATACTGTTTTGCACGGGATAGAATCACTCAGACTGTAGTCATAACTAAGAAACGAAATTTTCACCACGTAAAAAGAAAAACTTTGGCTGTGCGATATCGTTTTTATTTTTTCGATATCGGAATTATGAAAAAAGTTCTTATTATTTTAAAATCTATTATTTTTTTTTTTTATATATATTTTAAACTTGAATACATTTTTTTGTAGTTTCTATATCGAAAAAATAAAAACGATATTGCACAACCAAAGTTCTTTTTTTTACGTGGTGAAAATATCGTATCTCAGTTATGACTTTATCGGTTCTTTCCCGCCTGAAAAAGTTTTTACTATGTTTTACATTTTGTAAGACCACGATTACAACACATGCGGCTGTGTTAAAGATATATTATTATATAGGCGCAGGCAGGTACTCTTTACATATTCGATCTCGAGCAAACGACGCCAGCGCCGTCGTCGGTCGCCGTCTGCGTACGGAGGGGGTGGGTTAACATGGCAGGAGCTATACATAAATACATGTGCGGAATGTGCGCCGGAGATGTGTAGGTATTTACCCGAAACGCAGAGGAAAAAGGGCGCCAAAAAATGACGTTAGGTTTTGTCTTCCCCCCCTTCCCCATGACTTGTGATATTATAGTTGCAGTAGAAAATGATTTAACGTCGTCGTCGTACATAATAAGGCGCAGCTGTCCGTTGTAACGAAATGACACGAGTGATGTGTACCTGTGTATTACAAGATTATGTTCTGTTGAAATATTTTTTTGTCCCGTATAAAATATATTCTAACGCGGTTTGATTATAATAGATTTGAGCAAAATTGTAATAATCATATTGAAATGGACTCAAAATCAACGGTAGCGTTTCTTATAGATGTGATATTCTATTTCTATTTCTATTTTCAAAATCAGTAGCAAAACCTCTTGCCGGATGTGATCTTACAATTCGGGTGATAGAGGTAGTATATTCAGATAGGGGATTACCCTTTACAAATAAATTAGTAAAAGACCTATTAAAAGCATTGAATATACAATATAACATAACTCGAATCGTAGGTCGGATGGGGTAAGTGGTGAGGGGCACTCGCGACACGGATGATCAAAGGGGGGAAGGTGGTAGGACCGGGCATTTACGCTATATGCACGGAAGAGAGAGGAGGGGGCACACGTTCGGACACGTACGTAATCATAGGCTGGACGGGGTAACTGGATTTCCTGGATTTGCGGGGGGCTTAGAACCTATCAAAAAATGCTACTTACTGTTTTATGAAGCGATGCTTCGTGTAAACGTGGGAGTGGTTATCTTAATGATGGAATCGTTTATAATTTACGAACGATTTGTGTACTTTTATATGAATTGGGTTTAGTGGTGGGGTTTAGCCATCTACACTCTGTCCAGCGAGAGAACGCGCCGCGGACCGACGAAAATAGGCACTTCTGTGCACTCTGCAGTCGTAGGGGAACTTGTTTAGATAGCGGGGTGTCGTGGGGGAGGGGGAGATGCGCAGAATCGGTGCTTTCTCTCGCTGGGCAGAGTATACAATATTAACACCGGAACAGTAGTTGACGTGGGTGAGTAATTATTTTAAATAGTCGCTTGATTGGATAAAAAAAGTTCACGACGCCGGAGATCTACACTTAATTGGTGTGGCACACGCGTAGTGATGCAGTAAAGTACATCAGCGCGTTAATGTCCGTCTGAAATCCGATGCGGCCGAAGCAACGACACCAATCATGTACAATATAATATTATTATTACATGTATAATATGACATAAGCCCCATGTCCATGGCGTACGATAGGTTGACAGGCGGAATATTTTGCTTTTGTACGTTGTTTTTGTCGGGGTGGGAAGAAAACAGGTATTTCTGGATAACGGAATATTTATATTAATAATAATAATATACGAAATCCATAATAATAGTCCGATATTCCGACGAATATCCATTAAATAAAAAAAAAAAAAGATAATAATTAAATGTGTCAAATGTTTTTGTATATAATAATATATGTATGTATGTGTATGTTTTTTTTTTATTCCCGTCGGATATAATAAAACGCACTGTATTTATTTTATTGTCCGAGTTTTATTATTATTGTAATACGAATAGGTGCGCATACCAAATATACTTATATACGTATTATAATATATATATATACATGAAAGTCGGTGCAACGCGCGCGGTCGTGTTGGATTAAACTACTGGGAGACGCGCCAGTTTCTACTTATAATATATTATTATTGTAATGCATTTATTTATTATTTTTTTAAGCGTCCCATAATATAATATTACGTGTCTCTACGTGTTAAGAGTTCAAAGCAGCTGTATAATATTAATATATGTGTATACGATTTTGAATTATTTTCACTTTGGCGTTTGGGTTGTAGGTGGACAAATATTATAATAATAATTCCATGATCTCCGGTGAATTATTATTCAAATCTATGTAACGTATGTGTTATATTATTATATATGCAGATACGGTAGGTATATATGCTATTAGTAAACGATATTTAAAATGTTGTAATAAGACGGCTTAACCATCATTATGAGTCAAAGGTATTTTTTAAAATATCGCAATAAAACGATTTACGTCATTAGTACCTAGGTACAAATCGTTAATATGTATATAGGTACCTACCTACAACTGTGTTGATATTAAAAATATGTAGGTACAACTGTTTATACGATACCTAATCATTTATTTTATAACTGTTTGTGTGTGTGTGTGTATAAATGTATGTCTTATAGTTGTTTACCAACAAGAATTTTGAAGAAAAAATCTATTACGAAAGGTGAAATTATAGCTGAAAAGATATTTAATGATTTACGAAGTATACGCTGTGATGTAGGTATAAATAATAAATTGACTTTTGTATTATTATAGTATCCTCGTTTTTGTTATGAAATGACGGTGTGTATATCCAATATGCTATACAGATATGTGCATGTCAAAACTGAAAATAAATTATTACTTAACGTCACAAAAATGTTATGTTTTGTTGATTTTTCTTGCGCTATTATACATAATAAATATGATCGATGTATATATATTAAACTTTTAAACAACGCTTTAAAGTAAACAACTGATAATTATTAAAGGTTTATCAACAACAGATCGTATGTCGCAACAACAGGGCACGCAGTTTTAAATTAACACAATTTATTGGCAACTACAATAATACATAATAATTATACCTACGTCTTACCGTACGGCGGTGGCGAGTTAAAAACTATACGTCCGTTATTGTTTACTATGCAAGAAAATTAACGCGTATATTTACAAAGTTAATGACTTAAGTGGCCCGAGCAATAATTGAGTTCAAAAAAAAAAAAAAAAAGTATACATAATATGTTTTATAACTCAAAGTGATAATCAGCGCTTAATGTTTATTAGCCAATTAAATGATAAATGGTATACGCACATAGTACTCATACCTGTAATATGTGAATTCTTTGGCGCAAAAATTGTTGCGACATCAATTCAAACTTTCTGTGTACAACTCGGTACGCATATTATATTATATATACATCGGTATGTAGTGGTACAAGGTTATTTTATATATGTATATAGAATTAATTACACGATGATTTGTTTACGGGTGTGGCAAGAAGTCATTCTTGCCGGTTCTAAATGTATGATTAACGTTGTATACGGCAGCAGCTATAGGTTACATATAGAAGATAATTTTTTTTTTTTTTTTATTAATATCAAGACCGTTCTAGAATAATTAGACTTAATGACCGGGGATACAAGTCGTAGGTACTGCTGCTGTTCTGGAAACGCACGCCGAAAATTAAACGGTATGGTACTTTAAGCAATTAAAAACAATTAAGTATTTTTTTTTTCATCAAAACGGAGAGTTAATTTTATTTCAAATTATAATTGAAAAGCATGACATTTAATTTAATCTTACAATATGGCAGTGAGTATCTCCTAATCAAAACAATAAAAACATATATTAATTAGCACTGTTGTGTTATCTGCAGTCGTGTTGTAATTTTCTACGTTTGAAATTCTAATTTGAAATGATCGCGAATATAACAAAAGGTTATTGTTACCAGTTAATAAATATATTTAAGCTGGGTTTAACAATAAATCACATATTACACCATGTCACGTTACGTATAGGTGACAAAATGATTGTAACACGTTATTTATAATAATTGAATAATATATTCACTCTACAATAGACGTGGTGTAGTGAAAACCAGGCTTTACATTCAAGCTTAACCATATTTACAATTACTACGATTAAAATATTTCAAAACGGTTATATTGTAATCTCTAAACTACCACGCATGTAAGGTTTACCTACAAATAATTTTCAAGTAAACATTTTAATAGATAGATAATTAATAGGGATTATGGTGCTGTGCAGTAAAGTTATCGCTTGGCACCCGAATAAAAAAACCTATTTTCCGAGATTCCATAGTGTTGTTACAATATTTTTTTTTGTGGTTGAAAATTATTACATATTAACTTAGTTAACATAACATCAAAATATTAACATTTTAATCTCAGGGTGCCAGAGTAACGTACATTTCAAAATAACGTTTATATTGAGGAATTAATCCGAATCACCTTGAAGAGTGTCAATCTGACAAAAGAATTCATATAATGTACACCCGTATAGGACGGACAGCATTTTTGACTAGAAATGATTTGTGCACAATACGATTTTCGGTAAAATATTTCCAGTGTACCTATAAATGATGTGATAATCAATTTGACCAAAAGACGGTTTACTCGGAAACTATTTGATCAAAGCCAGACATTTTTTTCCTGTTTTTGTAGGAATTCCGACCGTTTTGTATAATGATTTCCAGAATATAAACGGACAGCTGATTTTAGATGCTAAAACCATTACTGTTTAGTTAACTTTTCAGAGTTGATGATGAAGTTTTCATCGGTAGTTAATATAAATAGAAAGTGGTAAAAATGTATAAATCAATAATATTCAATCGCAAAAATTATATTTAAAATACTTCATTGTATTATTATTAAATTATTTAAATAAAAAGTACTAACAAAAGTATTTAATACTAAGAAATTCAAAAACCAGTATTTGAATACTTGCCACTATACATGAGTTACCTATAATTACCTATAATAGGTATATTCGGCTAGATTTAAAACTGGTAAATGCATGGATTTAATTTAAAGCTGCTGTAATACGGTTTATTTTATAATTATTAGATTGATTTTAAATCTGTTGAGCTCTGCAAGCCTATACAATTATGGATATAAGTACAATATAACAGTAACTTACATATATATATATATATATTTTTATTGAAATTTTAACTTAAAATTATTACATTCACTTACATTTATCGCGTAGTCTTTTTCAGCACCGATAACGTTTGTTGTCCTTTATACGATTTCAGTGCAGCTAATAAATATATAAGTTCTACCAACTACTATTGTAATTACATTATTTGTCACCTAGAAACACTCATCATCATAGGTAGTCATTATTTTCCATTAATAAGATTACAATATCCATTTTGATAGCTGCATTAATACACTACCTCTAATTTATATTTACTCAATTTATATATTTTATTCGTACATCATATTGTGTTCACGTGTTTAATTCCGACGAGCAATATTAGCTATACACTTTTATTAAACTAATCGAATTATGACTCGGTAGTCGATGTTTGATCAGAGGTAATTCAATCGTGCAGAAAAGTAATAACATTAATAATCTATTTGGACAAGACCGGCACCACAATGAGTCCATTTAATTAACTTAATTGATGCCTTTATGAACTGTTAAATGTATTATGAAATAGCATTATTTGGAGGTATCATATTATGTCCGTGTTATATTTTTTTAATTTATAACTGTTGCGTGCCACAAGAATTATTGCTTACACAATAGTATTCATTTTAGTGACGATGATGTATACAACAGAATTTTTCTCCATCATTTCAATAATAGTAACTGGCATTCAAATCTCGATATTTAAATAAAAAACAGATTTATAAATTAAAAAATAAAACCGTACGGGATAACCGCAGACGAAGGTTTAGGGCGCGTTAGGATTTTATTTAAATTCGACACGATCGTCGAAGTAATACATAAACGCGGGTACGTGTAATATATATAAATACTCGAGTGTTCGATGCGTTTAAAAATCGCCCGCGTGTTTCACACCTTTGAACCCAATAATATATGTTCCAACCGCCGACACTAATCGTTTGGACGGCACATGGGCCCGATGTATATACCGGTACCAGATATACGTGATTTTTGATAGATAACCAATGAAATCCTCTTATAATATGTTATCGTGTGTATAATATATAATTGCCCCGTCTATGTACCGCGGTTGGGGTGGCTCGAGTAAACGACAGACAAATTCGTGTGCGTCGCAATGTCATGTTTGGGTATAAATAATAATAATAATAAATAAAAAAAAAAAAAAAGGAAGGAAAATAACCATCTAAAACTTTGTATTTCGATCCGGTTAGTCGTTTACGATTTATTATTTTTTATTCCTAGCACAAGGTGATGCGTGCGCAGTCAGTGATCCACCGTAAAATTACCGGTGTCGATCCCACTAATCATGGACACATCACACACACACACATATAATTTATACAAACTGAACTTCGAACTACTACAGAAATATGTGTAATATCATATTATTAATATACAAGTGATTCGATGGGATTCGTGGAGAGCGCGCGCGTTTGTCTTTTTGTTTTCGTATTCAGATCCCGTCGACATGGCATCCAACGGTGAATGTTTTTTTTGTTTTTTTTTAATTGTCTGCCTCGCTACGAAATCGTTATTAAGAAATATTGTAATTAAAAAAAATAAAAATTAAATACGCTGTTTGAAGTTATTGCCAGAAAATGTTTTTTAATAAGCAGACGGCGTGGTTATAATAATATCATAATCAGCTTGCCTCTGCTGCGCGAACAAATAATAAGCTTTTTCTACACGTAACATATAAATCAATAGAAAATTCACGTACGTGCATAAAACACGATTACGTATGAAAAGATACACAAAACACAATATGTTTTATTGTACTTGTTTAGTTGTTTAAAATATCTATACGACGCAATTAAATTTGAAAATAATTAAATAATAGGTGATAATAATATAATGATTCATTTTACGGTTATTTTTTTAAGGTTTATATTTTGTATGCTAATTGTATTTTTTATATATTATCATTATGTATGAATGGTAAGAACAGTTATATTTACATATATATATATACATACATAGAATTAGGTATTAAAAATACGCGAATCAAAATAAAAAAAAACACATTGATTGAAGCTCGTTAAAAGGCGTCCAGTTGTCGCTCGCAGGACACGGTATTGAGAGGTAGTTAGCATTGTTTCTGAAATAGATGGCGTGCATGTACTGATGAAAAGGACAAAACAGTTATGCCGACTGGAGAGTGGAAGACGACTCTATTAAATATTTTTGAGTTTCCAAGCATTAATTTTCTCTTCAAGGGCAAAGACCTTTAACGACCACCCTTTTTCTCGAGCGGCATATAAAAAAGTCACATGTCTTGCGTTTTACCAATACAAATACGTGTTGATTTTTTAATATAGGTACAGGATCGTAATCCTTTTTATTGGTGATAAGTAAGGTTGGGATTTCGATGTACTTTGCATTATTTTCCGAAGCTAGTTGCTACGCGATGCTCGTTTTATAAGATATACATTCCATGTATTTTTGGATAAGAATAAGAAGTTTTTATTTTGCATTTTTTGACAATTTTAAATTTTAAGGTAATTTTTTTTATTTTTTTGGGTAATTTAGGATTTTTTGTGTATTTGTGTTGGTTTTGAATCCAAATTTTAAGTTTGCTTGTTACAATGTGACGTGTGAGCATTACAGTATTAAATCGGGTTCACACTACACACCGGGACGAGTCACGTAAAATAATTTTCTAATGATAACTAAAAAATTCAAGTACAACATTCATAAAATTGATTAAAATGTTGGTACCATATTGGTATTACTTTTTGGTATAAACATAAAAAACAACACACGTTACGAACGCGCATGATCATAAGAACACGGCACGACATGACACGGTATAGCGTTAACATTGTGAACACACAATTTCTATAATAATATATTGATATGTGAAATCGGAGGTGTAAATTATTAATAGGTATCTTAATATATTCACAAAAAAATACCCGCAGTGAACATTAATGAATGTGTAAAATTCTCCATCATAATAACATAGCGAAATAATAATGATAATGTAAATAACTAATACGTAATTATAAATGCAATATATAAACACGATGCTCGTTATTGCATATTTGCGTGTATCTATATATATATAATATTATACCAACAGAATTTAACCCTAATCGGCCATGCTAAATAAATCAACTCGTTATAATCCGCAACGTACATACATTAAATCGAATGGCTAAATGTTTTTTTTTTTTTTTTTGAACTAACGGTAACGACCCGTAGAGGATGTAACAGCAGTGTAGCTGCAGACTTATTAATATTATAATTATTATATTTTCACACCGTTACAAAGATGATGGGTGTGCGCGCGTATAGGCCCATTGGTAATCATTTTCGGTTAACCATATTTCGGGCGATAGCGTCATTTAAAGTGTGTTAACGTACCGAATCGAATTTAAATATATGGCTAATGGGTACACAACATATATACTCTGCAATGCGCGTTTACGGTATACCGGTGAAATACCTATCGTGGAGAATATATGGTGACCGCGTATACGTCATTAATGACTGTAATATTACTGAAGTCAACAGTTAGAATGATACGATTTTATGAAACGCAGCCGTGAGCGAAATGTCCAAAACTAAAACACGTGACTCTATTTCTTCCGCGTTCATATTATGATATTGTATTGCAGCCATTCGTTTTCCGATCAAGCTCGGGCGGGACGTAATTTTTATGATACAACTTTGGCGGTGAGTTGACAGGGTAGTCCCCCGGGATTAGGTAAATTGAGTCCAAAACATCTTTTTTGTGCTAAACTAAATACCGGGTTTAAAAAGGTTTAAGGTAAACTGAGTTTCAGGTTTTGAAAAGGAGTATCCCTAAAAGCATGTTTTCTTCTCATTTTTACAGGCTTAAGACTGTCCGTGTTAAAGGCGTGGTTAAAAACGTACTTTTTTGTGTTTTAATGATTATTTTAATTCACAATGTTGTGTATAAAAATCACAATTAAGTATATAAATAATATATAAAGTCGACTTAAATTTTTATTTATTTTATTAATATTTTTCTTTTTTTATTATGTATTGGGTAAAAATGTATTTTTTTTATATGTTTTTAACAATTGTTTTTATTTTCATATTTCACCATATCTTGTCGCAAAAAAATTCTTTTCTTATTGTTATTTTTAATAAATAGTTTTTATTTTTGATAAACGGACAATATAATGCGATCATTTTAGTGATTAATGGTCATAATAAGCTCTTTCCAAACACTATCGGTAAATCGGCAGATTGCTAATCGATAATCACTAATTGATGACTACACAGTACACATTGAATGTAGAGATTTCTTCTTTTTATGTGTATGGTCGTTATTAATAAAAAGTTTTTTCGAAAAATTAAATAATATTATTACCCAGAACTTAATTTACCTATCACGTTAAGGTTTTTCGGACTCAATTTACTTACCCAATTATTTGGACTTAAGTATACCACAACCGGACAGAGCGAACTGTAAACTTAAATGCACAGTAGACGTATGGCCGGCAGTTGAAAGCTGGTCGTTAGACCAATAAGCGGAAGAAAATAATATATGCTTCCAGAAGTCCGATTTTAATTTTGAAAAAAATATTTGAACTTTTTCGCTTTTTGTCTATGTATTGTTGGAAATTAATTTCTTATTTTACTTTGTAACACTAAAGTAAATAGTGAATTTTGAAAAAAAAAAAGAAATTCATTTCGTGCTATGCTTACATCGAACAATACAACAAATCCCATTAGAAAATCCATTTCCACTTGCGACGGCAAGAATAACCCGCGGCTCTGGACAAAAAATCCAGTTTTTATAGACGACGACAGCTGCGGCGGCGCCGATCGTATTCAAATAATATCGAAGAACGTTTGTAATATTGTTGTAGACGAGCGATAGAAGTTCGATGTATGTAATAATGATACACCTAGAACCGCCGCTGAATATCTCATCGTAGTACCTACGCGATGAAGATTATTCAAAATTTAATATTTAATATTATACGTTGCTGACCACATTGTGACCGAACGGTGGTATGTACGTAAAATAATTACACACACACATACACACATAATATAAATAATTACGTATTATATCTGTTGTGCATTACGATCACCGTGGTGGCTTGGACGGACGTCGTCGTCGTCGTCGTCGTCGTACACACAAATCCAGAAGCGGTCGCGCGCAAATGTCTGCGGGCTACCGTATTTATACGGTATAATAATTATTTCTTATACCTACGTATTACCGCGTCGTGTGTTACCGCGGTATATATCGAACGCGACAGACATAATCACACCCTGGTCGCCCACACCGATACCGTGCTCACTGTGCAGTACATAATAATAATCAGCTATAGCGACGGACATCCCGGAGCGAAAACAACAACCACAACAATAATAACAATAATCACGACAAAAAAAGAATAAGTCTCGCGTGTAGTAAATGAATTAAGGCAATAAAACTGATTTTTTCACAATTGTCTCTGCGCGCGCGCGTTCCATCCAACTTGCCGAGGAAAATAAGAATTTATTATTGTTCAGCCGCGGAGTCTCGTACGCTGCAGGTACGTTATAATAATATCACGTAATATTATATATATATATATATAATGTTGTGTCCGATGGGTCGCGTCTCGGACTGGTTGTACTGCTCGCACCCGAGGAGGTTACGCACACACAGACACGTGTGGGCACGGGCGTGTGTGTGTGTGTGTGATGATTATATTTTATTATTTACTATTATATTCAACAGTGCCGTGTGACGGACGGCGGCGGCTATAGCAGAGGACGTCATCGTCGGAACGGCGCGTGGAAAAATCCGACCGGACGAGCGCTCGCGGACGACCTCCGTGGTCATTGTTGGGTGGCCATAATATACAGGATATGTCGACTGCGGCGTGCGCGTGAAAAACGAAATGGAAATAATGAAAATCGATTTAAGACGCGTCGTCGTCGTCGTATTATTTATATTGTCGCGAGGCGCGCAAACTGAATGGTGGAAAAAAAAACAAATCGCTGTGACGCGTGTTTTATACTATACACGACGAGCTATGTGGATTACATTGTGTGTCAATAATAGGTGAGCATTAACCGATTTGTCTATATGCACGCGTGGTCGTCCGTTTGTTCCAAGTCCCGAGACGCACAGGAGGTCAATCGACGACCGGACCCGGCCGATCACGTGTGATTTCTTGTCACAGCCAATAATGTCAAATTCGACAGACACACGCGTCGTGGACCGAAGTGTCATTATTATATCGTCCGGCCGATTCGTCTCGGTCGCAATAATACAATAATATTATACGATGTGTGATTCGTAGAATTTCCAATAATTTACCAGACGGAGGCACCAGCTATATTATTATAACAATCCAAACGACAGATTGCAGTTTTGGAAATGGCCACAGAGTTGATTCTGATTTTATTGATTATCAGCCCGAGCGACTCTCGATTTCAGATTCTGAGTGAAACGAGAATGTATTATAGTTTTATTTTGTGCGGTCTTGTAGAAAATACTTTTCAAAAAGTATTGAGATACTATTATACTAATATTAGTATTCCGCATAAAAAAGTATTGGAAATATATTTAAAATACTTATATAAAAATGTATTTTACGAATACTCACAAAGTATTTTTTTTTAAATTTTATGCTGTATATTATAATATATATGTTTATCAGTATACATATTATATATTATGGTATTTGCACACATTTTAAAAATTTCATAAATACTCTCACATGTCTTATAATTCAATTTAGAGATAAAAATATGATTAAATGTTTCATTTATATATTTTTCAACTAATATTGATATAATTAAATAACAAAACAATAAATAAAAAGTTGTACTAATTATTAATTAATATGGAACTATTTTAAAATTGTTAGGTTTTCATTTTTCTTAAAAAATATCTATACAGGACCCCTCTTTGTTTCAATGCAAACGATATTATTTTTATTGATAATCAAATATTTGTAAAAAATAATTAATAAAGTTGGCTTTATGGTATTTAAATACAAGTTTTTTAAATTTCGTTAAAAATACTTTTAAAAAATATTCAGAATATTATACAAATACTTAGGAAAAAATGTATTTGGAATACCGTCAAAATACTTAAAATAATATTTGAATACTTTACAAGACTTATTTTATCATGTGTATTTTTTTTTAGTCTTGTGTCCATTGAAGCAGTAGAAAAGCTCCGATTTTCAACTTTAAGGGTGGATCATGGTAGCGAGGTAGCGAATTGAATCTATTTTAGCGTTTTATCGGTGAGTTAAATGTAAACAATTCTTAGTACTTTTCAAATTAACAAGGAATAACAAAAAAAAAAAAAAAAAAAAAATAAGAAAAACGGAAATTTTTACGCAAAATTAGTTTTTGACAAAATTGATTTTGTTTTTTATTATAACTCAAAATTAAATTACTGCAGAGACTTGAAATATTTACCAATTATTCATATTAGCATTTATTAGACATACAATAATTTTCAGAATATTATATTATAATAGCTATTACAAATTTACGATTTTAGTCGTTTTTTTCGATTTATGTATGATACAATTTTAGTTTTTGGTTAAAACGATTTGGAATTGTAATACAAGGTTCTTATCATGTTCTTACAACAACAACCTGATTTGAAATGGAATTGAAAAATTTTTAATTTTGTAACGATATTGACCAACAAAATAATCATTTTATTTACATTATATTACCAAATCCAACTTTCTCAATTTATTTTATCAATATTTTAGATATAATTTTTAATAAGTCACGGTTTTGTAACCATTTTGTAACGAAATGTAACCACTATGACATTATTTGTACTCAAATAAAATTCTGTACATTCTTGTGACAAATAAAAAATTACCGTGGTTACATTTCGTTTTGGCACGAAAATCCTAAACTTGGAAAAAGTGAATTTTTATGCGCAATTAGACACAGTAGCATTTTACTACAATTAATATATATTTATGCGTAGTTAAAAAGATATTTACTGGCAACAATTGGTTTTTCATGGTAGAGCAATACATTTATGGTGCATTAATCATTACCACTTATCACACACATTATACATCAGGTACAACGTACTACAATATTCTGCTTTCTGAATTTCCAAAACATTTAGTGTGTAGAGCGATGACTGCACCGTGTAGTGTGACCGACGACTTACGAAAGTGTGATTATTACGGTAGCATTCGACAAGAGTATACTGTAGATAAACTTCATGGTATATACAGATTAATGTAGATTTTAGGTACGAATTTATAAAATCATTTTTATGTACGGTAGCCGGCAGACATATTTTGCCCGCAACCGCTTCTGGATTAGTGATAAGAGGTACTCAGCAAATATATTGCCCTACCCCGGCAAGAGAGTTTTCATAAAAACCAAGCTAGATAACTATAATTATAAATACTTTTATAGAATACCTAAGTTTCTTTTAAATTGCAGAAAGTATTTTTTTTAGGTTAAATTCTATTTTACTTTATATACAATCGTATTATGAATAATCTGTAAATCATATTTTATTGTTGAATATGTGGTGTTAGCTGTAGGAAAGGCAATACCCGAAAGGATTCAGATACTTATGTCAATTTTGTTGTCATACGTATTTGCTATTTGCTATATAGTATTCACGGGCCCATTTGTGAGCCTCGGGTAACGTGGTACTGGGCCGCTGTCGCTGGTCGAGGGTCTAAGCCATAAGTCAGAAAATTTTAATTTATACCAATAATTGGCGTCGACATTGAGATTTTTATATGATTTTATAAACGTCCTTATTTTTTGTTAGATTAGGTTTAATCAATATTAAATGCAGTCTATTTGCTTGTGTTTATCAAGTAAGTGGGCCTCATCTTTTTTTTTTTTTTTACAAAATCGATGGTCCGTACAACTAAAGAGGTCGGGAACCGATGTACTAGATGATTTAAAATCGATATTTTTTTTATGGCGTCACTTCTCTTGCCGGGGTGCGACACGCGTAATTGCGTCTTATTATATTAAACTATAATATTATAAAGTAACGAAACGCCGGTCGAGTCACCCGGGTAACTGCGTGCATTGGTCTCGGCCCGAGGTTATACGCGCACACGAACACGCGCGTGTGACGTGTAGGCACGAGGCACGTGTGTGTGTGTGATTTTCGATAGTGTGTGACGACAGACCATCGGACGGACGGACGATTGATAGGATTATATTATGTAGGAGATTACGAGAGGAAATCGTCGGAACTGCAGCGCGTGGAAAAATTCGGCCGACGAGCACGCGACGACTTGCAGCAGCAGAGCAGGGACGGCCGGCGGTCTCGTATGATGTTGATGCGTTTCGATTGAGGCGGCGGCGTGCGCGTGAAAATCGAAATGGAAATAATGAAAATCGATTCAAAACACGTCATCGCCGTCGTCAATAATGTATTATTGTATTGTCGCGAGGTGCGCACAAATCGAATCGCTGTGGAAAAAAAATCCGAATTATTGCGTTGACTTTGTGTTAATAATAACATTATATGGCCGGCAATTTGTCGCCTATATTATTGTACTCGCCTCGGCGTGATCTCCGCGCACTCACATGATCCATTTGTTCCGGGCCCCGAGACGCACAATAAGGTTAATCGATGACCGGACCCGGCCGAGGTGCTCTCTCACGTGTGAATCCTTGTCACATTCGACCGGCACACGCGTCGACCGATGTATTATTATTATTATTATTATATTATCGCCGTCGTCCGGAGGATTCGTCTCGGTCGTATAGAGTACATAATAATAATAATGTGCGTTCCCCTCGCCGCCGCTGACCGCGTCGTCCGCGGGAAAATTGTGACGGAATTTCCAATAATCGCAGCGGCGTACCGGACGTGATGGATACCCGCGATACCGTAACGACTATGATGGTGTACCTAGGTACCTACACAACTGCACTGTGGTAGCTAAAATATTAGGGTCCGTACGGGCAATAACTATAACAAATAACGAGAATAGATTTAAGATGCAGTGGCGCCCACAACTTATTTTTCAAGTGTAGCAAGACAGGGATTTTACCCATCCGCCCCTCCCTTCAAAACTCAAAATTTTTCAGGATTTTTTGTTGATATTAGTAAATATATATTAGTACCAATATATTAGGTGTCATCAGGGCTGAAAGTGGTTAAAGATATTTAAAATGTTACTGAATTGAATCGCATAAAAATGACCAACAAGTGACATATATAAGTATGTTTCCTAACAGCTTAATGTTATTAAATATTCTTCTCGCCCCTTATTTGCAATGTATAACGATTGCTACGCCTAGGCATAAGGTTTGGCACCACTGATAAGATGATAATATTAGTTCCTTTGGGTTGAAGCGAATATAAAATTTCTCCATAAGCTACTAAATAGCGATATTAACTCTCCTTCTCTCTTAAATTGTCTCAACTTTAAAATTCCATCTTTTTTCTCTAGGGCTAATTCTCTCTTTCTCATGTCTATATGCACCACTAACTATGCTATGAACCAGCTCTTTGTTAGGATTATTAAGATTGTCAATTTACCTATAACTTTGGATGAATTAGTCCAGTTATACTATTATTATTATTATGTTATCAATTTGTTATATTTATTTTACCTGTTATAGTCAACCTTTTTTTGTTACCAATGTATCTTCTAAAAAGTTACTTTCATATATTATTATAACTTTGGGCTTCTGCCCGAATATTCAAAAATAATTATATTGATTTATTTTTATGTTGATCGACAACGACGATGACGGAGATTGCTATACCACTGCTGCAGTTTTAAAATCAGTCGGTTCGAAAAAAACCGTTCGAGTGACGCGCGACGCAGATGACGACGACAAAAGACGGCGGAATGTGCAAGACGCCGTAAAAATTTAAAATATTATAATAACATAATATATTTTGTATTATTATTGTTGTATACCTACACACGACGATAGCGGCTAGAAGTCACACGACGGGTGGTCGATGGCGGCGGGTCAGCTCGAGGGGACTCGGTTAATATAATATATTATTATTATTTTCGATCGCGACAATATCGAATCGGGCGCCCGCCGCAGCCCGCAGTGAGTACAATACAATGCACATATTATTATTATTATACGTACACAGTATAATATTATACGCACCCTGTTTGTTTTGTGTTTGCATGCGAGTGAGTGTGAGTGTACTCGTGATAAACATCTGAAATACTCGAGAAGCGAATGACGAGAGGGGCGAATGACGTCGAGACTCTAGATTTAATCGGGTCGAAGGTGAAAATAAATTTAACACCGACGTTCGCATCATCTCGGGTATATATGAGCCCTGGGTGGGGGGTTGGTGTCTATCAATCAAACGAATTCTTATACAATGTACCCCCGCGGGTAGGACATGATATTATATACTTTTTTCGATTAAACTCGTACTGCAGTTGCGCACATAAATACAATTAAAATATTTCCGTCGAATACATTATCATGTCAAATACGATAATAATTCTGATCGCAGTTTACTCAGAAATAATGATGGGAGCCAAAAATTTGATTCCCGTTTCTGTACAAATTCTGACCGTATTTTATATCGATTTCCGGAATATACATGCATATATAGACTAATAGTTTTAATACACATACCTCTGAGGCTTTGGTTTAACATTGAAATATATTTCAAAAATACTCTTTTTCGTGTATTCTTGCTTATTTAGCTATACGACGGATTCTCCTTGTTGTCGTAAGTTCTCTTCACTAGAAGCGCGTAGTTGTTAAAGCTGTTATTCTTACCTACAGTAATAATTGGCAATTCAGTGACATACATATGGCGGGACAAGGCCGTAACCGGGGGAGGGTTAGGGTTCAGACCATCCCTAAGAAATATTTTCTTAAAATATTATTTAATGATTTTAAATGTCTATTGAAATTTGTACATGTGTCACTGTGATAACAAAATACAAGTAAATAAAAAGGTGTATTTATATTGTATATTAGATAAAAATAGTCAAAAACCATATTTACACTTTTACATGCAGTGGGAGGGGAATTACGAAATAATCTAAAATCTTTATTACAAAATTCGTTGTAAACTTAATTTTTGCTCTCAGTACAAATTTTAGCTAGTGAATAATAACTGACTACATAATATCGCTGAGTAAATAAATATTAAATATATTTTAGTGTTAGTAATAAAGGAGATATCTATTTAATTTTCGACATAATAATTTGATAAAACAATTATAATAACTAACAAAGGAAAGGACAAAAAATATTTTTAATGACAGCACTTATCATTATTAAAAAAAACACACTGTTTTTTGTTCAAATTATATTATTATTTAAATACAATGAGGTATTTTGCATTTAACACTCAATGATAATTATAATAAAAAAATGTATTTTTTACAGTTTATATACATAACATTTGTAAAATATCATGTATATCAGAAAAATTACTGTTATTATTAATATTTTTTAATATAAATTTTTATTATTTTACACCTGACTAATAATTCGTACAATATATATAAAATATTATAGTTTTAGTGGTTAAATAATTTGTTTCATTTGAGATTAATTGTATATTATTATAGTATATAGAACTTACCTAAAATATTGATTCTTAATTGCATTTACATGTTTGTAATGTAATATAAATTTAAATATATATATTATTATATGGGTAATACTCACGTATAATTTTCACTTATGAAACATTTAACATTCATTATATTAAGTAAATAAATTTAAATAAATTGTTTAAAATGTAATGGCTATAATTAATGTAGACGACGCGAATAATTTTGTACACATTTAAAATATTTTTTAATGCAGGTTAGAATTACATATTATATGTAAATACTACTTATTTAAAATATTTGACTTAAAATTTTAAGTTTTATAATATTTCACTGATTAAAATCTGGTATTTGCTAATAAACTATACAAAATAGTCAGGGTTCTATGCAAATATAGTACTTACACTAATGTAAGAAAATATTCAGTTAACAAAATGTATAAAATAATTACTTATCATTTTTAAAATTACATTAAAACAATTCACCAAACAATAGATTTACTATTGTAGTTTGGTAAATACTTAAAAGTATCGCAGCATTAAAATCACCGAGTCATCGAATTAAAGTCTTTACGACGTGTATTAGTTCGCGTAGGAGTACCTATCGAGTAGTTATTACTTATTAGTTATTAGCAAATATCAATAGTAAAATAACGGTGAAAAACTTCCTTCCGTCCTTATTGTTGGACAAATTCAATTCCATTCTAATATATATCAACCAGCTCATGACATATTACAGTAAACGATGGTCTTAAATAACTATTATATAATATATTACGCCCCCAAAATTATTTTGACGTTCATCTTTGGGCGAAAAACCATTTACTGTCTCAGTAATGGATGCCGGGAAAACATAACATTTGGATGTAAGTGCATTCGTGTATTATGAATTGTAATCTCTTTATAATTTGATGATTACTTTGAGCTTGTAAAGTTAAAATTAAATTATGATTTCTTCGTAACTTATAATACTTGGCTATTATTATAGCTTTTAATGTAAAATAAAATGATATTATTAAATAGTATATTATATACGTTATAACTTATAAACTATAATACCTACCTAATAATATATTAAATACATGTAAGTGTGACGTTACAATAACAGATATTAATATATACTGAAGATTTTCAGAAAAAAACTATTATTATTGAATTTAATACGGTTTATTCTGGTTTAGATTTCAAATAATCTGTTGACCAAGAATTTTTATTTTTTGTAGCAGCTATAGGTAAGTGGAAAATATTCATTGGAAAAAATAGTGCGATTAAAATATTTATCGAGCAAAAGATCTAATTAAATGACTTTCTTTTTACTTTTATCAAATTTACGTCATAGATTTGTTTGTATAGTAGTATGTATAATCATACTTTAAAAGTGTAATATAATAATATATAATAATAAAACTTATCGGAAATATAAAGTAGGTACCTATTTCTGAATATTGTCAGTACTGACATATTTATGTAAAAATCATGCAATATTTAAATATTTAATATATAATTTGGTGAGAAATGCAAAATGACAAATAAATAACAGTAAAAAATCATATTGAACTCCACCCAGAATAGTTTTCAAAGCATAATAATCGATCACTTTCATATAGGTAGACAACACATGTCTAACACACCCATAAATGCGGACCTACCTATATCACAATTTATATAAAACAAAACTCCGACAGAAGTCAAGCGAATCAAGACCAGCGTGTCTGACATTGGAATTACTGTCCCAGTTTTAAAATGTTTAAGTTCATTGAAATTTTAAAAAGTTATTAAAAAAGAAAACCGTTCTAGGTGGTACTTTGGAGGAGGGCGGGAGGTCAAAAACCGTGTTTTGTATAATATTCAAATTTTTGTACATTTTTGTATAATAATACAAATTTATTACTGTAATTATTATAATATTACTGGAGTATAACAAATACTGATTTGTAAAAACCGACATTGTCAATAGTTTAGAAAAGCTTTATCCAAAACTAGCTGTACCCTACGTCGTTCCCCGAGCCAAAGATTAAGTTTAGAATAACCTCAAGTGATTTACATGCAACTAAGCTAGCTAGGTAGGCAATTCGATTGCTTCGGATCGCGGAAAATATGCGAGCAGTATATTATCAGGTAGACAATGCACCGCAGACAGATTGAGGACCCTGTGAGGTGCGTAAATGAAATCAGAATATTAGATACACAAAAAACATCACAATGGTGGCCTATGCCAACGATTTGTTTTTTTTTTTTATAAATTTATTTGTAAAAATATGTTTATGCCATATTCCTACTAAATTATAACAGCTATAAAATATGTAACCATTGACAATCCTATAAATAAACAGATATTATACACACACACACACACACACATATATATTCCATCAAAAATAGTATTTTCGAGTTGCCCAGAATTTTTAATGTATAATATGTACGTAGGATAGAATGTTATATGCCAGAGACCTTCGCGGGAGTGTACTCAACAGCTTCCAAAAGTTTCATAGCAATCGGATGAATAGCGTAGAAGTGCATAAAGGCAATTTTATTTTGTCCGTAAAAAAATTTACAATGTATATTCAACATATGATTTGATGCATGTGTTTACCACATCTGCTCAATTAATCAATGGCAATTAGATTTTATATACAAAATAAAATACTAATTTCTATAATTTATTTCTACTATTACTATTAATAATCTGTAAGTTGTAACCAATGGCAACTATTAATAAACAAAAATAATTTTCGATTTCCATTGTAAATCTCAAAATCCTTGTGTGAACACTTCTTTAAAATGCGAATTTTGGAAAATCCTTTCTTAGTGCATGGTGAAATTAAAATATTAATCTACCATCAAAATTTAAAATTGAAAGCTCTAATAGTTTCGGCTCTCTATTGATTATGAATCAGTTATAAATCAGTCACTCGGGACACTCTCGTTTATATATGTATATACAGATGCGATTTGCACAATTTTTGACACAAACGGTATACCTATACTTACCTACGACATACCTATTCTACACTTTGTGAGATGTACAATTCCGGACTTTGTACGTAACAAAAAAATGTATGTCACGTGTGTATGGATAGGATGATTGACAATATTGCCAATAAATTGGTAGGTAGTATAGGTAACCAGATCATATCCCTTTTCTGGCAAAAAACGGTTCCCTGATTTAAGCATAGCCCTTTTCCATCAAAAACGAAAAAAATACGATTCCCGTTTCCGCCAAAATGTATTTTTGTAAAAAAACGTTTACGCAAAATATTATTCTACAATTAATGTAACAATCATGTGTGTACCTGTACTAAAGTAGGGAAATGTCTAATTATTATATAATTGCATACCTATCACATATCCATTATATTTAAATATTCCAAAATGTCGATTATCGATGATATATTGTTGTGTGGTTTTCGCGATTATTTACAAATGTCATCGCTTTTTATGTTACATTACTATATTATGTCATACGCCCACCACTATATTATACATTGCTTAAAAATTAAAACCATTGGTTTCCAATTTTTTATTTTTTTGCGGAAGCGGTAATCGTAACTTTTTCATTTTCGAAACGGAAACAACCCGGTAATCAATATATAATCATCGTAGATTATTATTTTTAACAAAACTGGTAAATGTGTTCAGTGTTTATAGTATATTACAATCGCAATTACCTACTTATATACCTATAATGACCGTAGCCTATACGCAAAAAAAAAAATAAAAATTTGACAAATATATTGTATAAAAAGAGGAGGCGCATCGCGGGTACCGGCAGATATCCGTTTAAATCGCTTATGTTGTTATTGTAGATAAGTGCGTTGGTCTTCAACCCGTGGGATCGTATTTGTGTACACGTGTCGCGCTTAAGTGGCTCTCATAGCTCCGAACACTTATGCACTGGGCTAATCGCCGAGATTTTCTCGGTATATCGTACACGATTTCACTACATGTGATATTATATACCCCTTGAGGTTTTCTAATAAAAAAAAAGCACTCGAACGTTACACGATATAAAAGAGGGACATGTCAACACAATGCATAATACAATGCGGACTTGGTGACAAAACGCGCAGGGGGATCGTTCACATTGTCATAATTCAGTCTTCAGCCGATTATGTGCTTTTAAGCGTCGGGTGCAGCTCTCTCGAAGGATTAACCCTTATCGCCGTCATACGGTCGGAACGGTTTTTCAACGTAATAAAATATCTCGAATATTATATAATATTTCGGGTACTGCAATATATATATATATATATATATATGTTACGCGCCGAGTGCGGTTACGGTTTTAATTTTTAAAGTGCGCAAATGTTATTAATTATATCGTGTACCTATATACAATCATATACGTAATTTGCTCGTATTATCGTATACCTAATACAATAATTATTTTAATATAATACAAATAATACTTATTATATACTCACAGACGGGCATATAAATAGGTAATGTGATAATAAATCGCGGCGAAACACTGCAAGTTTTGATTTTGTTTTTCATTTACAATACTTACACTTTTGTAATGATATTACATGCCCGTAATGAGTTTTATTATATAAAACGAGTTACGCGTTTATATTATTATATCGATAAGAAAAAACGAATCCAAATGTTTCAAACAACGATTTTCACCGTGTCCGCCTGCCTGCCGGGTGCAGCGCGGCAGACGCGGTTTAATCCCTGCTCGGCTTCTGAAGAATACTTTAAATGCTTTTTATTTTTTTAAAACGATTATAAGTAGATTGTCACGGTACATCTCTTGACAGACAGAAGGTCTAATGATTTTTTTGCCCCTCTCCTTTGTTCCCAAACGTTTAACGTTCCTGTATATATATTTATATGCGTATATATTCTACTTTAATCGGTTTATAGCTTTAAAATTGTATAACATTTTCTTTTTGTCGGAACCGCCTCAGAGGATTCCGAAGCCAATCCTCCGAGAGCAACTCAATAATAAATCTGCTACTTGTCTAAGTGTGTGTGTATGTGAAGAGCGATTTACATTCCGCAACCGGAAATATTCTGAACGTTAAAAAAAAAAAATACAATTTTTACACACAAGGCCAACGCGGAGAATTTTTTAAATATATTTATATTGTTAAGAAAACAGTTGTTCTTTTTCAGTGGAATCCAGAAACGCGTTTTGAGATGAAATATAAAATAATCTATATTAGAACATCTTTAATATAATGGATTGTTGTATAATAATAATATGATGTTATAAACGCACTTGGTACGCAGTAGGTACCTACACGAGAAATTTGTTTTACAATTTTGTGTTCTATATATCTACAATGTATAACAATATGTGTAATCATAATGTAGAACAATTATATGGTAAAAGTTATGGTTTTATGTATTTTATTGAATTCGGAGTGTACCTATAACCTATTATATACTGGCAAAATTTTAAATATTAAATATTTAATGGAAATTGAATAGGATATTAAAATTTGAAGTTTTTGTAATATTTTACGAACAAAACAAGAATAATTCAACAGATCATATGCATGCAAATTATACTCGTATGCTATTATATTGTAAATCGTAATGTTTATGAAGCGTACTACCAATAAGCAATTATATATATTATTATGACATTGTTATGAACAAGTTTGATTATAAATTAATGAAATAATTAAAACTGTGTTCATAAAAACGATCGTGTTATTTTTCAAATCTATATAATGGTAGTAAGGTTATATGGAAGGCTTTTTATATTATAAATTATAATATTTAATCTTGTGAATAAAATTATAAAACATTGGCGCCATTTGCGGTAAAATCAATTATGCTTAAAACTACCTTTTCCTATACAAATTTATTGCGTTCTAAACATTTAAGGTCGATTGACCGAATGCGCGTCTACCTATCATTTTCCGGGTTAATAGATTAATAATAATTGCATTAAATAATAATATTTGCTGGTCGTATGAATTTAAAATATGCAAAAATAATATTTATTCTTATCGTTTGATGGGTACTTGGAGAAAAATATATTATGTATGTCTGCATGGCGTTGCAGATTCACGCGGTTTTCGCCCTCGTCGGCTTTCCAATCACGTTTTTGCCCCAGCGATTTTTCGCCGAACACTCTTTATCCCGCCACACGAGGATATCGCGTCCGCTTCGTCGGTCGACCACGTCGCAACAGTTCCGTCGTAGTTCCGTTCACTATGAAATACGTCCTCAGATTTCGCTTGGTTATTTCCGCTCCGTCGATCGTTTACTTCCGGTTTATCGTTTGACCACTATGGAATGTGTACATGCCTATAAATTATAATCACCCACCAGAACGGTGATTATAAAGTAGTGATAAAAAAAAAAAAAAAAAAAAACGATGAAAATAGTACACAGCACAGCGAAGGGTCATAATTCGGTTCACAAATTTGCCGGTATCAACGATATGACGGTTTGTTGTTTGTGTTTCACTTCGTCGTGTCTCGACGTTCTATCAGTTCTGCAATCAGATACGTACGCGATTATATTAATTGTTGTTTGTATTGCAGCTGTTTGCTAGTGACCTATTATACTCGTTTTCGGTTGTTTTTTTATTTTTATTTTAATACGACAATTATTATTTTATATGCCACTAAAATAAATAATTATGCTTTAAGTTACATATGATATCCGTTACAATGTCTATATAATGATATTCATTAAAATCTATGATTTGTAGCCAATCTTCAAGAGCAAACATCAGATAAGAATATCTTTTTTTTATTTAATGTCGTCTACATTCCTTGAGAAACGCAGTTATGCCAGTATATTATAAAGCAATGCATTATTAAGTTTTAATAAAGTGATTAAAAATTTAAATTAAAAATAATATCATAGAGTTATAAAATAGAATTGTGACCCGTCCGGCGAACGAATAATACTATACATTTAATGAGAGTATAACAAAAGATTTTCCGTTTTGACTTCAAGGAGTTACAGTGATATAATACTGATAACTATAATATAGGCGTACCCACTAAATCTATTCGTGTGGTCTCGGTATACTATCAAGTTTCTACAACAACCAGAGTTGTGTTTAGGCAATTCTAAAGAACTAATTAAAGTTCCTTGCGGTCACTATCTTTGTCTTTGTGTGTGTAGTAAATGATCATTAATGTATGTTTATGGACCCATAACTATCACCCACTTCATACATAATACGCAAACGCATGCACATGTCATTTAGTCATTAGATCAAAAGTAAACTCTTTTACCTAATCAAAAATCTTTAAAATGTTTAAATCGAACAAGTAGATAAGTACCTTAATTTTGTCAGTCACTAAGGTGTTTGAAAGAAAAATTAGTATGGTTTGAAAGGGCCTTATTACATCTCATTAAAACATAAAAATGGCCATTCTCAGGCTTAATTTCACAAAAAAACTTCCATTTGTAAAAAAATGTTAACAATAAATGACAGGTATTAAATGCCATTAATAGTTCAAACTAATATTTTATCTATAACATAAAATAATATCAATAATTATATTATTCAATCTGTTTTGCCTCGGTGTTATTAAAGTATTCAGCACTGACTTTAATGAGTATTGAATATTAACATAGTCGTACAGACCAATAAGGTGATAACTGAAAACAGCGATTTTTGACTAGAGACGACAATATTAATATTTTTCAACATGATATTATTACAAATATGAATATAAAATTTCAATCATCATGTACTTAGCAATGAATGTTAATTTATTTTTGTCGGCTAAAAAAGGAAATAATAATTATTATTGATAACTTGTTTATACTTTATACACAATTCTACGAAACAAGAGAACATAAGTATTGGGTACCTATAGCTAATAAAAATTAAAATGAAGAAAAAATCACTACGAAATAATTGTCAATAGTATTTATTTTTTTACAAATGAAGCAGGTGAAACTTGTTGATGATTTAGTCATTGTATAATATGTGTTTTTGATTTGATGGTGGGACGACTTTCGAGTGAGTTTTAAAACAATGCTTAAACATTTTCTGAATTAGTAAACTAAATATTTGCAACAAAAAATTTTAAAAAGTTCATTTTTAATAGGAAAGTGACGGAAAGACGTGTTACTGATAGCCATCGATAGGGCGTAATTATTTTAACATTTTCCCCGGGCGTAAAAAATCCTATTTTCGCCTCTGGATATATTATGCATATTTATTATTGGTGACGTGTTATGACCACATAATAAGTTTACACGGAACACGGCGGCGATAGTTGAATATATTACCTTCAAGACGGGTCTCTGGAGAAATACGATAAACACTCTGGGCCGTTCGCCATATCGTGACGTGTGCCAGAACTCCAGATGTGGCAGATGATCTAGTCCAGCACGATGCATCGATATCGGATGACTGCGAAATGGTGACCACCTGTTGCAAGAAGTCGTCGACAACTCCTGCCAGTTTAGGTTTCTCCTGACAAAATGTTTTTTTTAAAACATAATTAGTGTTTTCTGAAATAATAATAAGTGTCGTATATGTTAAACGGATCACCCCTGCAGGGGTATCATTTGGAATAAAATCATGTGGTAGCAACAGTGGCGGACTCGGAGAGAAAAGGGCTAATGAGCCCCCCATCCTCTATTGACCGTGTAAAATATAAAAAATATAAACTATTCAACATTAAACACGTGGAACGTAAAAAAATAACCCCAACTAGTTGCGCTTATGGTGAAGCGTGGATATAGCGTGCATCGACGGCGGCGTCGGTGATTTCAACGACCGCCCTTCGTTCGCGCTACAGATTTACAGCGAAACGATCGAAACGCGATTCGCGAGGGCAATATTTACTTACGATCATGTACAGACCTACCCACATTGCGATGACCGAGGTGCGTTTGCACTTGTCGACCGGCTATAATGTATAATATAGGTACCGAATAATGTGTGTGCGCGTATAACAATATAATATTAATCGCCCCAAAAGTGCAGCCGCCCCGATGCCGCTTGACGTGATGGGTATTAATGCTGATCCGCGCACGGTCGCCAAGTCTCCCATTATATATCGATCACCACCGGTCTTCTCAAAAAAACACACAAAACCAGCCCCGATGAGAGTCTTGTGTATTATACACATTATTCGCGTGTTCGAAGCGGAATAATATATAATATAATAAACTACGCACCATTATAATACACACACACACACTGTATTAATATTTTATATATACATACTCGTATGTGGGCCGTGGTACCTACATATTTTATAATAATATTATATATTATATACGGGACGCATCGCGATATTCGCCGTCAGAGTTAATATTGTTACGGTTACGCTTTTGTGGTTTTGCGGGCTCGTCCATTGTGCCCCCGTGGTTTATCCGATTTTCTGGAGTATTTTATCGACATCGTCCACAATAAGCGTGCGTTATATTATTATCGTTATACACGTATAGGTAGGCATATTGTTATCGTCGTCGTCGTCGTCGTGGCATTATACCCTCTGCGCTCGGCCTCTTATAAATGGGTAACAGATTATTATTGTGTACGAAATCTACAACAGCGAATAATGTGTGTGTGTGTGTGTGTGTGTGTGTGTGTGTGTGTGTGTGTGTGTGTGTGTGTGTGTGTGTGCGCATTATAAGTATCGTGGCTCTCGCTCGTTCTTTTGTCGCGCACTCCATTACCGCGAAGCGGCTATGGGGCGGTTATATATATAATAATATACAACACGATAATATACAATGATGGTTATAAATGGTGAAAAAGTTTTTATAAATAATGTTGTATTGTATTATATATTATACGGTCTCTTTTGTCCGAAATCCGAGAAAAGAACGACCCGCGTCGTGGGCCGCGCGGGGCAAGAAACGCGCGCGCGAGTGTGTGTTTTATCCTCTTTTTGACCTGCAAGCAGCTGCACTGTGGAATATATTATTATTATTTAAAATAAATATTTCCACGGCGAAGAAGCGCCGCAGCCCCGAACAGATGGATACCTATACGTATTTATCACTTTTAAATCGATACATCTCGTCGACTGCAACAGCGAGTTTAACGTTTTTAATGCGCGGCCTACCTCGAATCCCTCCCCGCTGGTCGCGATTTTTTTTCCCCGGGTAATAGGTAGGTACCGACTTTTCCTCGAGCACGCATCGACTACCGCGGCCGCGATTGTGTCGGAGGGAAAAAAACGAGCAGATGGCTAATTTACCAGCGCCGCCGTGTGCATACGCGTTATTTAAATGCGATTTGATGCGCACAGACCTTTTATTGAGGTACACCGCACGATATACCCAATATTATATTATATTATATTAATATTATTTACTCTGAAAACGCGTATCAATAGCCGTGTAATCTCCTCGGGGAGAAACTCGGCCAACCGATCAAATTATCGCACACACACGCCGCATTGTGTCTTCCCGTAGCTTAAATATATAATATTAGAATAATACCGAAGTAATCTGTATACAGATACCGACAGATAATAACGATTATCGGATGATCGAAAAAATCATTTAGTACTAATATACCAGCGGCTTCCAGTCTCTTCTATTTTCTACGCCTCTTTGTAGATTTTCAAAAATCTCGCGCCCCTCTTCTATAAATTGAAAAAATTGATCACCTTTTTTTTGTATTCTTTGCAAATAAACTATACAATATTTTGTAAGACATAAAAACTATTATAAAATAAAATAAAAATAATTTAATAAATAAAAATTTGACTCTGTGATCACTGCTTGTATCTCCTCTGCAATGTGTTCCTAGGGAAACGCGTCCCTCAGGTTAAGAAACACTGCTATAGACCTATAGTTTCGATTTTGGAATTCGTGGATGGTCGTCGAGATTTTATGCGGTTTGAATAATGCAGATGGGTATTAAATAGGTTTAATATAGTAAGTTGATAAACTTATATAAATATATGTAATATGGGTACTGGATGATCCGTTTAACGTAAGACACTAACATTAATGTTTTTAAAAACATTTCCTTTAGAAAAAATATTATTTGGAGTGCTTCGATGAAAAATCAAATTTCAAACAAACAGTTCATTAGTTATATAAGTATTTTTATACATAGAAGTACTCCAAAAAATAGTCTGCTTATTTGGAATAAGGAATTAAAAGATATGCATGTTGTCATTAAAAATGTATATAAAACAATAACGATGAAAATAGTAAAAAATATAGTTTTTTAACGACTTAAAGTAAAATAAATGTTTTCAAAAACGTTAATAGTTTTTAGAATAATGAGTGTCTTACGTTAAATGTATCGCTTGGCATAATTAACAATAATAATTAAATTACTATACATATCACTATCGAACATCAATATAATAAATAAAATATATTATATCGATCTTTGTTATAGTGCATACCACCCCACTTAAATTTTTGTTTTGACAAATGTGCCATAATGTCATTCTTTATTTATTTTCAATATACTTTTATCATACACTTGGAAATTATTTAAACATTTTAAACCCAATATTCCCGTTGGTGCTTAGGTTTAAAACCTATCTAATGGAACGGTGTTATCTTGACGAATAAATAAATTATTTTTTTATTTTATTTTAATAGCCATAAAAAAATGTTTTGTCCGACGAATTATGCTCTGTTATGTTATTAAAAAGAAAAAAAATATATTAAAAGTCAATGGGTGCGGATGATGACGAAACGTAAGCCGCCGGCGGGTGTCGTCGACTTCCTGCGGCGGCAGATGGTTACCGTTTTGTCGTCATCCAATATATCACATCGACGCATCGAGCTGGACTAGATCATCGGCCACATCTGGTAGTCGCGGCACACGCCACGATATATAGCAAACGGTCTATAATGGTAGTGACCTAGTGGTTCGTATTTTTGCAGGGACCCGTCTGTAAGAGGTGCCTAATACATATTCCACTATTACAGCTGCGTTCCGTGTAAACCGAGTGGTCATCATATTATGCACCGTATACGAGTATATACTGCGAATAGTTAAAATATTCAACTGCCTCTTCCGTGTATTTACGTGTTTTTATTTTATATCTATTATAAAGGCGAATAATCTCGTTTTTTCCCAAACAATGAACTTAACCGACCGAATTCGTAAACAGTTAACAGATGTTTAGTGCTGAAGCTTCCTGTCACCCATACCCACCCGCCACGACCTAGTGCTTAATTCCGGCTTTACGAACTTTTTTTTGTTCGTCTAACGACTGCCTCGGAATCGCGAATGACAGTAGTTCCTCGCAGGATTTCTCGGTTATTATTATTGATTTTCTATTGCTAGAACTTCTGCTTTGAATAAACATATTATTAATCAGTGCTAATGTGGTAGCAATACAGGCAGCCGCTTAGGGCGGCACTAGCTTAGGACCGACAAATTTTACACACCTCTTCCCCAAAAACTAACTATTGAAAAGGAGAAGCGTGAATGAGATTCGTTTTGGGCGGAAAAATCCAAAGTTCGGCTCTGGCAGTAACGCCGTTTTATATCATTAATTGATACATATTCATCTTTCGATACGGACGAGGAGAAAAACATTTTTTTACAATTCACGAATTCGCCAACACCAACGATATGGTTTATCGTTTGTGTTCCAGTTCGTAGTGTCTCGACGTTCTATCAGTTCATATTCACTACGATCAGATGCACACGCGATTATTTTTGTTGTTTGTATTGCAGCTATTTCCTAGTGACCTATACTCGTTTTTGGTTGTTTCTTGTTTTGTTTTTTTAATATTATGATAACCGTTATTTTATACGTCACTCGAATAAATAATAATGTTTTAAATTCCATATTATATCCGCTACAACGTCTATAACGATATTGATTAAAATCTATGATTTGTGGCTAATCTACAAATGTAAAAATTAGACAGCAGTTTGGATTATTTTTTTATAATTGTCATCTGTATACTTTTAGCAACGAAAACGATGTTAATATATATATATATATATATATATATATATATATATATATATATATATATATATAATGCATTTTGAAGTTTTAAGAAAGTGACAAAAAATGAAAATGAAAAATATTACTTTGACCCACCCGGCGGAACGAACAATACATACATTTAATGGCGAGCATAAAAAAGATTTTCCTTTTGAGTTTTAATTTCAAGAAGCGAGTGTTATAATACTGATAACTATAATATTATGGACGTGCCCACTAAAACTGTTTGTGGCCGTGGTATACTCTCAAGTTTTTTACAACAACCAGACACTACAAACAAACATTGACACTCGAATAATAATTAATTAACCAGTATAAGTTTGCGTGGCAATGTGCAATGTACATTTCAACAATGTAATAGTATAATAAAGACAATATAAAATAATTATGGCTTGTTGTAGATGCCAATAGGTACTCGAATTGTGTGAATGTTATTAATTTCGATAGAAATTAATACGGCGCAATTAACACTCCGTCCGAGGCTTGTCCAATGCTGTATAATAAAAGTAATTACCATAAAATCACTGTTGGTTTATAATATTGTATACTAATATAATGTACCGCGATACCATACGAGCACCTGTAGGAGTGGTCGTCAACAGATAAGACGTATCGTGCACGCGTCTTGGGCCGCGACCTAGCCTATACCTACGCATATTATGCACGGTAAGATTATAAATTACAATGTATTATTCAAATACCGTCGAAATCATACAATATATACAGGTAAAACAATGCAGAAATTAGCGACATTTGGAACGTAGGTAGGTACCTACAACTATAATACGTGCCTATATTATGCGCGTGGTGTAATTATATTGTCCACTTTCATGAATAATCATAGTCTCAGACGCAGTGTATAATAATATATGCGAATACAACCATACATGGATATAAAATCATATACAGTAAAACTCGATCAAGACGTTCTTCGAGAGACCAACTCGATAAAGGTCGTCTTAATCGGGAAAGCGTCTTATGTGAATATATTAATCAGTATAGGAAAGGAAGTCGATGTATTATCATATCAACGTAGGAAACTTTTACCAACTTTACCGAAAAGTTTGAAAGACGCTCTAAATTTGTTTCAAATTACGATATTTTAATTTGCCAAAATGAAAAAATAACCTTTGTGTACATACAATACAAACAAAATAAAATGATTATTGTTACTTATAAAAAAAAAATATTGAATTTTTATGTAATCATTGTGAAAAAATGTTTTATGGATTATCATTTTTACCAGTACATAAAATCACTGAGACATTTGTTGATTTAATGTCCATATGTCCATAAGATGCGTGTACTACATTTGGAGACTTCGTTCTTAACGCCTACATTGAAAGACAATTCCCAATGAAAATTTGGACCCATCCAATCAATGCAAATGTAACTACAAGGACTACAAATGGAGCAGAAAGATTTCACCGAGGATTTAATTCTGAATTTTACACTCCCAATCCATCTGCATTTATGATTATTGATGTTTTACGAAATATTCATATCGACACGTAGTAATCAGTACCCTAAATGAATAGAAAATATTATCCGTCCAATTCAAAAACAAAAACTGGTTAGTAAATACATAATAGTAATATTTTTGATTTTTAATTAAATTGTATTTATTTTTAGGAGCACTTGTTTCAATTTTAAGAAGAATTTAAATCGTATATTTTTGAATATATGAGGTTTTTTGATCAAATATGAGAATAATGAGAATAAATAATAAATTATACATTGTATTTATTTTTAGGAGCACTTGTTTCAATTTTAAGAAGAATTTAAATCGTATATTTTTGAATATATGAGGTTTTTTGATCAAATATGAGAATAATGAGAATAAATAATAAATTATACATGTACAATGTACATTGTACATATTACATATACATTATAAAATATGTGTTTTTTTGTTTATCGAACTTTTGTGGTCGAAATCATAAGTGTGTGGTTTTTGGATACAACAATTTTTAAAATTGTGCGGTTATAACCTATTAAATGTGTACGGTTTTAACCTACCAAAAGTGTGTAGTTATTGAAGTCAACGATTTACCCAATATACCAGATAAATAATGGGTATTTACCAACAATTTTATTTATCGGGTATTTACCCATCACGATTACTCAAACTTTTTTTTATTGTGAAAGGTAGAAAAACTTATGGAAAGTTTTGTGTCTTAATTTAGAGTCTTAGGTTTAAACAGAATTTTTTTTATTAATTTATCAAAAAAATAAAACTTTTCGTGATTTTGACGTTTTTTGTCGAAATTCTAACTTTAGACGCTTATAAAAAACTATTGTGGATTTACGTTTATTTTTTTTTTACTTTTCACTTTCAACAAGTTACGAGAAATTTTGTATTAAATGTTCAACTATTTTGACCAAGCAAAACATTTTTATCGACAATAATTAAAAAAAAATTTAGCAACAATTCCTTATGTCTATAAATAGTTAAAAAAAACAGTCAAAATATATTGAACATTTTATGATGTATAGAAAGTGCTTGTATAAACATTCGGTGGAAATTTCATGTATCTACGGTCATTATTTATTTTGTTACACCAAAAATCAAGATCGATTTTATCAAAAATTTACTATATTTTACCGACGTTGAAGACAAGGCGATAATCTCACCACGCTCAGACGTGCTACATTCACGCCTTGTACAATATCGTGTTTTTTTTCTCTTAAAACACACACACACACACACACACATATAGGTACGTGTTCATTATTTATATATTGTTTATATATAATATATAGTTAAGCTCGTCCGAACGCACACGCCTATTATTATTATAACTGCGAGATTTCATTATGCACGCCCACGCGCCTAAACAAATAATAATAATAATAATAGGTTAGAGTTTATATTTTTTATTTATTCTTTTGTCGAGGTGCCTGCCAGTACGCACGCGCGTGCGACACACGCCGACGAGAGGGTTATCACATGATACATAAGGTAGGTAGGTAGGTAGGTAAGTAAACGGCCGTCGATGTATAATATGTGTATATACAAATATAATATACCTAATATTTATATATATATTATGCTAACCGGGGTAGTGGTTAGACGAGAGGCCAACGATGAGACGATAATCTATATATTATGTGTGTGCACGCACATAGGTATTTTATCTCGTATTATTATTATATTGTTGTATACCTCGCCAGGCGAACCGAACGATATAATATTATATTATATATTATGGGTGGAGGTGATCTGGTCGAAAAACTTGTGGCCTAAAATCTAGTGATCTGATCGAACACATTTTCGATCGAAAAATAAAATGTCGAAAATTCAAGTGATCGAAATGTTATCGAAAATATAATTTATTTGAGACAATTGTTTCAATAAATCATAAAAGTGAACAATTTTAAGTTAAATGTTTTAAAAAAAAATTATTAAGATATCAAAATTATCAGAATAATTAATTTTTTTATAAGGAAAATGGAAATTATTTATATTTTATGACATTCCGCCATATTTATATATAGATGTTAGGTACATCATCAATATTCTTAAACAATTTTATTTAATCGTCATTGCAAAAATATGTATACAATACCAACACACCTATATAATATTATTATGATTGGGCCAATAACATTTCGATCACATTCGGTCACTAGACCGTCGACCGACCGAATGACTCGCGCCGTATACGAGCGTATAATATTATGCACATAATACTGTTGCTGCAGCTTGTTTGCTTCTTGCGCATGCAACACGACCGACGACGACGCACACTGAAATGTACACGGCCGACACGCGAGGACTGAATCATTTGAATATTTTAATTTCAGTCGTAGTGGTATATGGAAACGATCGCGACGGAGAGGTAACATCAGCAACAACAAAAATAACATACAGTAGACGCCGCTTATTACTACTCACTTTGTGCTGGTCCCAATTTGAGTATTATAACCGATTGAATCTTATAGGAAAAGTGGAAAAAAACGAACAAAAATTTTAATCAATTATTAACTTTATTTTGCTACTTACTTTTTCTATTACATATTAGGTATTATCAAATAATTATAAATATATAGTGCATATATACATATATATTATTAATTAAATACATATATATATATTATTAACTTCCGTGGATATTAAACTTTTATACATTTCAAATGCGATTTAATTTGTTGCACATAGTACATGCATAGTATAAGGCATGATTAGAAACCAGTAATTGCCAATTGGTAATAACCAACACAAAAGTTTATTTTCTACGATTTGAGTTTTATAATCGAAGAGGTGAGTTTTAAAAGTCATTCGGGAATCAGTTACAGATGAGACTATACGCAATAGTCCAATAACACATACAGCGCCAGGGAAGATATAGTGTAACGCGATTACATTACGACTCAGATAACTTATTGTTTTAATGTTTATTACAGCCGGCATCGTATTTAAATGATACAATCGGTAAATCCATAATACATTTTAAAAGTAAAACATGATTTTTTTTCTTTAAGGAGAAAATCAAAATAAATTTTATTAAATTTTCTCTTAACACCACTATGAAGTATGTAAAAATAATAATAATAATAAAAAAAATGCCTTAAAAACTTAAAGATGCACTTAAAATGTCTAAAAAATGCAAAAAATAATTATTATTAGACGACCGTAATCCCTGTGCATTGTGTGTGCTCCTCTTCGTGTACTTATTGTAATAATAATATTATGTGTACGTGCACACGATTCCGAGTGTGTTCGCATCACAGTGATCAGAGACGTATATAATACGCGTATAATATATAAACGTATAAGTAACGAAATCGTGTGCGACTTTTCCTCGGCATAATCGATATATTTTACCTGCCTACAGGGTCATAATACGATGTGGATATATAACGCGTAGGTTTATACGTAGGTATATATCAACCGCACGACTATTCGAGATCCGCACACGCGATACATATCAAATCAAAGGCCAACATTATTGTAATTTATGCGTATTTTAGAACAAAAAACACGGATACGTGATGTGAATATAATAGAACTTTTGTGCGTGGCTCGCAGACTCTTTGCACCGGCGCTCATAATATATGTTTATTTATGCTTGTATATATTTTATTCACAGTGGCCGAATTCGAAAAACAAAAGAAGCGCAACTTTACTGCTTTTGAACAAGTATTCAGCGTCCCTTGATATTATTTACTTGATATTTATGTCCACCCGACCTAACCTCCGCGCCCGGCCCCGACCGTCAACCATGCACAGACTGCAAATAATATTAAAATGCGCCTGCGCTGCGATTATAAATTATATACTTACATGAAATAAATATTTTATTCGAATTAGAAATAATTTTAATCTATTAGACGCGAGTTGATATTAAACTAAATTTTTTGCAGAATAGCCTTATGTTATATTCGATACAATCTTTCGAAATAGAATTTACTAAAAAATATGTTTTCCAAAAAAAAAAAAAAAACAACTGCAGAACGCGTCCCGATGAGCACCTTCGCCACGAGAGCTCTCGAAACGTTAAGACAAAAAAACGAAATTAGAGACCAGAAGATCCTCGTCCGCCTCCTCCCACCCCCCACCCCCCTCACCAATGCGCGAACGCATCGAATTAAAATCATGTGCGTTAAGTGCACACGCATGATATAGGCCGCGGGTACACATAAATTCTATATCTTACGACGTAGGAATTGAGTGTGAAAACTGTTTCATCGTCTGAATTCTGACGATAATTGCGTGCTGAAACGCGTAAAACGATCGAATGCCATGCCAACACCGCCGCCGCCGCCGCCGCCGCGAGTTCGATCGAAACTCGCGCATAACTCCACCGTGAGATGTCGCAAGTCGAGTACTTATATAATTATTGCGCGTTATTATTCTGCGTTACAATAATTACATTTCCGTCTGGTATACCGCGTACCAGCTAACCGTCCTCTATGTATACCCCGATGTAAACATAAAGCGATATACGTGTTCTGTATTATGATGTATCGTACCATAACATGAAACGATCTCGAGTCTAAACATATTTCAGTTTAAGTGCTTAAATATGAGTTCAAGTGCGTGCTTATACATTATTATATATTGTATACTGCAATTATTATAGGTAATGTATTTTCTTGTTGTTACGCTGCTTCAATTGACTCTGTATAAGAGATTTATGTACGTAGCATATGTAAATATGTATATAACACACACACACACACACACACATATATATATATGTATAAGTACGATATAGGTGATGGATTTTTTCGTCCTTAAAATGCATTTTCTTCACGAAAACACGTGTTGCCGACAATGTAGAAGTGTTACTAATTTTAAATCGAATACGTTTCGGCGACAGTCCGGCTGCGGATATACGACACGCATTACAAAAGTTTTTTGCAAAATACTAATTTGATTTCTAGAACACGATCGCTGCACAGTTAAGACAAAATTCGGTTAAGTATATTATATTATTCTATACTACATTACAAAATTATCTGATTAAAAAAAAAAAGTGAACAATACCACAATGTTGAAAAGAAAATATAAATCGGCACGATTTTAAAACATCAATTAATTAATTAAGAATGGTCAATTAATTTTTTTTTAGAATTAAAAAAAAAATAGGCAAAGGAAGCAAATAGGTACAATACGAAGTGTCTCACAAGTCCCGTACGATGCCAATCATCTGCGTACGGTAGATCGATAAGTCTAAAATGCGGTTTTTTCAACAGCAATATAGGTAGGTACCAGAAATTTATGACATCAAATTGGAATTTTCTCGCAGTTGTAAATTGCAACTGTTGAAAAAACAGCCTTTCACCTTTAAATGTAATATATATGTGTGCGTGTGTGTGTGTTATCGACGTGTTATATGGTATCGCAAACCTAACAGGTCTTACTTTGGGGGGGGGGGGAGACATTTGTGGCACACTGTATATTATACATGTATGTGACCTTACTCTGCTGCAGTTATATAGACGGTTTTTTCTTTTTTTCCAAGCCATACTCTGTTCCGCAGTCAAAGTCAGTATTTTCTTTACCTGTCTATAATACGTGAACAATTGATGTTTTTAAATGAACTAGATATGTTGCGGACGATTCTTATTGCTTACGCGGACTTTTAATTGGAAATCAATTTGCTTTTTGTTATCTTATGTCGAGACCCGTTATTTTACATTGTTTTGTTACTTACAATAATAATTACCATCTTTTTTTTTTGTTCGTAGCAGATCAAAATGCGTATTCATATGTATCTCCTATATTATAATATAGGTCCGTATATTTTGTATCGTGATAAGCAATATTATTGTAATAGGCACGGCTCGTTTAATTAATATTCGTTTCAGAAACCATATGATGCATTGTAATGGCGTACGATAAAAAAATAAACATAATTTAGAAATTAAACGTATCATGGTTGATCTGGGGAAATTATTTAAATTCAAAATTAATATTATTTTCATGTATATAATGTATATGGTCGTAAAAATATGACTTATGCGTGTATAATATTATAATATGCATCATCTGCATTATGTATATATTTATAAATAAACATACAATATACCAATCTGTTTAGCATAGGAATTATATATATAATATGTAAAGTGTTATATATATTAGGCATGCACCTAATTATGTTATTATATAAATTTAGTACGTTCGGCGTAGGTATATAATATTATGTTGTTGTCATGGAGGGGGGGAGGAATTTTTTTGGATAATTTTTCCTCGACCTCGGTATGGTGAAAAATAACGTATATTAAGTTCAATTAAAAATTTAAGTATGATTTAATAAATTTAATAAATATAACACACGAGTTATACGTTATTGTACATGCACGTATATTTCAGTTTTCGCCATTTTCGACAAGGCGAATTTCAAAAATAATTTGTTCTGCGCGAGATAATGGATTTGATACATGTTTTTTGGTGTTTCGACGTCAAAATATTTCCATATACGCTTACGTATACATTATTTGGTTTTGAATCGATCGGGTTTTTTCCTTTAGTCGTCGACTGTACGAAAAAAATAATCTTTCATTAACGAAAAAGTAAGAAAAAAAACGACGGTTTATATAATAATAATAATATTGTTGTACAACAACCATAAAATAATAATAATATAATATGAGAAGATGGCACAACAATACGAATCGGGGTACTCGTATTATACAGATAAAAACCCCGAGGGACCGTAAAGAAAATATTTAGGTGCCTACCAACAAATACGTTTTTTTTGATTGCTCTCTTTTCTTATATTGCGGCACAAGCTGTCTCTATCTATAATACTAATTATCTGTGAACAATGACACACGAATGCGTAACCGAACCAAAATGATTGTACCGGCTGAGGCAGTAAATAGGCACAAACGAAAGCCGACAATACGACGACGGTTGGATTAAAATAAAGAACAGAAAAGAAAACGAACTCGAAACGTTATTATACTTTTGGTATATTATTATTATTATTATATATTTCATGCTTTCGACCCCCTAAGTAGCCCGAGTAACACGACTTATTACACGTCGCCCTGAAGAAGAAGAAGAACATCGACAACAACAACAACTGCTGCTGCACAAGCGAGTTTGTAATTTTTTGGGGCTTCGATGAAATGAAAAAAAAAAAAACAGCAGGGCCACTCTGATTTTAATTAACAATGTATCAACTCGTTTTCCGTTTTTGTTTATTGCTCATAATGTATGTTATACACGTCTCGCGCGTGGCGGCATTATCGTTTTTGTGTGTATGATATATTTTTATTTTATCTCACAACGCTGTAATGATATTTATATAATAATAATAATAAATATTATAATAATACTGTGCTCGCCACACAGCGGTCAGTATAATAATAATAATAATATGATCGGCAACAGTGTGGCTATATAATACTATGGTTTATCGTGAGCGCTCGGCAGGTGTCCGCCGCCGCCGTAACAAAATCAAAATTACACATCCGCGGCGACCGATTTGCATAACGTAAACAAGATATTAAACGGCAATTATAAAAACGACAACGGCAAAGGAACTGATAATATAATCCACATCGAGCGTGTATGATATCATAATACAGGGCGATTCAAAATTTATGTTACAGCCATTCTATCGCATAAATATTCGAAATACAAAAAAATATATGACGCGAAAGTTTTTTCATTTAGAAACATTTAAAGGCGATTTGTACATTTTATAATTTTTACAATATATATATATTATATATTTATTCTAATTTCAAATCTGGGAATCTATACTTTTTTTTGCAAACATAATACGAAGACGTTTTTTTAATACGTTATAGTGCTTGAACAACATTAATTAATGCAAAACTCTATACTTGAGAGATATTTAAAGTTTTTATACATTTCTAAAGTCGACCACCCACACCCTTCAAAAATATTGTAAAAAATTATAAAATTTTCAAATCGCTTTAGATGTTTCTAGATCAAATGACTTTCATATCATACATTTTTCTCAATTTTGAATAAATAAAATGGCCAAATTTTGAATCACTCCGTATAACCCCGTATAATATACACAATATATACAAATATATATATCATATGCACGTTACACGCAATATAATATTTTTTTCATTTTACTCGTGTCCTGTAAATTATACGAAAACACTACAAACTCGTATTTTTATAAGCGTATATTCCTCCCAGTCACCACCACCCGCACTACCTGTATCCCTGTGTCGTGTCTGACAGTTATTCGCTGTGTGCTTTCCCGCGGCCGTCTCTTCTCCACTGCAGCAGCAGGTCTCGACGTCGTAAATATAATATTTCCTATGAGGTATAGGTACGGACAATAAATAATGCGAGCGATTCCAAACGGTTATTAAACAACAAACGGCAACAAATAACGTTATTTAATAAATCATTACTTGCCGTTATTATATTATTTTAGTCGAATATAGCGAACTGTGCGAACGATATTACAATATTATTATACAGGGTGATTCGCCGAGCATGCTAACCCCTATTTTTCATTTAATAATGAGTTCATACAAATTACAATTTTAGAAATTTTTAAATACTTATACTTATGACCATATTTTCAAATTCTTGAGATTTTTTGTACTCCTGTAGTGATACAAACATCTGGTTATGCGACTTGTTATTCATGTCACACTAAACAAATTTGATTAGGCAAACAGGACACAGGAACTGGAGTATCAGTCTTAAAATATATATTATACACTTAGAGGTAAAAATTTTTCCCGTAAGGTAGAGACAGCAAACTCTACATCTTTAATATCTTATTTTTCTAGTTGGATTCACTATAAGTAAAAGAATCCGCCATAATAATTTGATACATATCAAGTTTATTCGTTTAACTTGTAGTCTGTAGCTTATAGATTAATATATACTGTTACATCTGTGATCTTAAAACACGACCCTCACGAAGAACCTTACTCGATACATGGAGTATTGTATTAGTATTTTACTATTTTAGACTGAACTAATTTATATATACACGTTTTTCTATATCATATTAGAATATTAGATTGTATTAAGATTTGAAGTTTGAACACAGTTCAAAAGTTTTTTGGACCCATGAAATACAACTTAGAAATATTTATTTAAATATGTCCCACAATCAGGTTTGATGGTTCCCAAGATTGGTTAGTTTAAGAATTAGCCAACAGTTTACTCATACTTAGTAACTGAACAATATTTAATATGAACATCAACTGCATCATTATTCTAAATGAGGTAGATTTGCTGCATTTGAATAAATATATGTTTTTGAACTTATGGAACTACAATAATAGTGAACATCATTAGAAGTATAAAATATATAAAATAAAATTGTAATTATTATTAAGATAAATTACACAACATTGTAATTTCATTTGAAAACACCATACAAGGGGATTTGTTATTTACATAGGATATTTTAATGTGCTTTTCTTAATTCAATTGTACATTATTTTTGCCACATATCTTTATTTCTTCACTGACCATTGAACCTTTCTGTGAAACTTTTGTTCTAGAACCATTTAATGCTTTTTGATGATTTTTTATTTTTGTTTCATTTTCAAATCGTCTTCATATACTTCTTTAGATTCTTTTTAGGGTTTTTTAAAGTCATCATTTTTCTTCCTTCACATCCTGAAATATTACTGTTAAAACATAAAAATATCTATACATCGTGAGGTAAAATTAAGAAATTTTTGTATAGTTGTATATAAGCCGTAAGGCATCTTTAAAGTGTCGATCTTAATATAATGAATATTATTTTATTAATCAAAAAAAAAAAAAAAAATACCTATGCATTTAATAACATTTTATTTTTTATTTAAAAGCAAGCCAATAAAACGCATTTGTTGTTGAAAATCAAAACGACATTCAACCACAATGAATCGTTACTATAAATACAAGTTATAATAATATGTTTCTAACATTAAAATTTGAAAAAAAAAGATACAAAATAATTAATAATTAATATCAATACTTATGGAAAGTTTGGAAGTGTTAGTTACTGTTATTTAAAAATTGTAAGGACGCAAAACTAATAAATTAATATTTTATATTTGAGAGTAGCACAATATCACAAAATAACAAATATAATATATTATATTGTGTGCTGAGTGCAGCTTCAAATCTTCAACCCAATGTCATCTAATATTTATTTAACTGGTATTGGTAACCAGATAGTAGAAATCGATTATTACCAGTTCAGGGTTAAGACCACTGTCAGGAATCAATGATATTAAATACTCTGTGAGCCCGACAATAATAGTTTTAAAATTATTTATTATAATATTTATCTAAGTCATTATTAATTAACAAGATGACGAGCAATTAGCTCGTAAAAATAATTATTTTTTAAAACAATAATCATTAAATTATAATAAAGTCTTTTTATTCGAACAATTTTAAGCACACGACAAACAGACAATAATTAATACCTAATTAATACTATATCTTTATACTATATATAATACATATATTTAAATTTTTATACTACCTATGAAATACACTTAGGTAATTAATTGAATTCTTCAATTATTTATACACATTTTGTATATAATCTAAAATAACCTATATTGGATTTCTATGTAATACGATATACCCAATGCCAATTCTTTGGCGCTATTTTTTATTTGAATTTTTAAATATTCATTTAATAATAATTTTAATATTAAACTATAAATTATAAAATATTCTGTATCACGGGGATACAAAAAAAAAAAAAAAAAATACACAAGTCTAGTTGCTACGGGAAACTTTATATTGTAAGAAATAAATATATAATTAACATTTGTCGATCGACTTTCAAGCGGTAAAGACGTATCTTGTATTATCTAATAAATAATTATTGAATATCAAGAAATGGAAGTTAAAACTATTTTATCTGCCGGGAATAAAACTTCGGCGAAATTGCATGAATCGGAAAATTTGAGTGGGCGGACGCACGGCCATATGGAACAACAAGAGGTCAAGCCTTTGAGACGATGGCGTTCAGCGCCAACAATCATGGTGACAGACTGCTGCCCGCAGCCCCCAATTGAACAGCTACCATCCTCGGCCAAATCGGTATCCTCAGAAGAATTAAAACATAACGATTCGCTGAGGGTATGTAATACTAGGATATCCGTTCCAAACTATGCCTGTCCAGTGTTTAGGTATTATTTGTCGCTCATTTACGTGGACCCCACATTCGTCGAAGAGCCCCCAAAAAAGGTCGAGCCGCCGTCTTGGGTGGAACGTCAAGCCAGACGACGAGCCAGACAGTTTTTAAGTAAATCCATGCCAAACATTGCCGTGAGGTTCGACGGCGTACCAGAAAATGAACAAACCGAGCCTATTTACTTATGTGAGGAACAAGAACTGGCCACAGAAGAAGCAGGCGTCGGGTCGGAACCAACGATCCACAGGAAGAAAAGACGATCGCTGTGGAGCCGTACAAAAAAATTCGTTCGACGAATGTTTTGTTGCGGTGTATAGTTCAAGGGACGCGGACGCCAGTTTTTGTTAAGTCATTTCATTTATTGTGTATACATAATTTCAGGCACGAATCGTTAGTTACTAAGTAAAACGTTGTTGGCGCTTATCGCCCCCAATTTAAGTAAATCATTGTTTGCGCTTATCGCACCTTGTAAGTAAACCGTTGTTGGCGCTTATCGCCCTCTTTTTTTCTGATAAAAATTTTTTTTTTCATAATAAAAAAATTGAATGAAAATCAATAAACACATTAAAAATAAATCCCATATTACGCATACGAGATTTATTTTTAATGTTTAAAATTTTAACTTCAACTGTAAATAAGATGCATAGATAACTTAGTTATTTAGCTATGAATGTTTACGGTTATAAGTAAATTTACACACACTAGCATATACATACATAAATGCACACCTACACACTAATATAATAATATAGCTTGTGTTCAAATTTCCAAATTTAAAACAATAATAAAAAATTTGATTGAAAATCAATAAACACATTAAAAATTCTAACTTTAACTGTGTATAAGATACACAGTACTCTTGAAGGAACAATCACTCTTTTAATGAAGCTAAAAACGTCAACAGACATTGACATAATAATGCAAAAAATAACTAATCACGTCGTTGAAGTAGCGAATCGAAAACACCCATAATTCCTAGAGGAAATAGCCAGAAGATCATATACCCGATTGAAATTAGAGAACTAGTTCAATATAAGCGTAATGCGAGAAGAACCTGGCATAGAATGTGAAATTCAGCGAATAAAATGAAATGGAACAGTATTAGTAAAAGTTTACGGGACAAATCAATGAAATGAAAAACAAAACATTCAAACCATATATGAATAGCTTATATGCAACAGATGATACAGATTACTCACTGTGGTTTTCCATAAGGAGAATTAAAAACCTCGTGCTCGTGTATCACTTATTTGTATAGTAGACTGCTATGTTTGCTGAAAATACAACAATTTTAGAAACAAGTTATGACCAACAGACTGATACTGAAAACGTACAGATATCAATTAACCTTATCTCTAATTGGACAAAGATAGAAATACAGGATCAAAAGTGACAAGTCAGTACACGTGAATTATACACTACGCAAAATTGAAAATCTCTAAAGTATTGCTGGATCACATGACAATCCCGCAAAAGGATTCAGCTAAATATTTGGGTATGCACATTGATTCTCGCCTTAATTGAAAACACCAAGTCCGCCAGAAAAAATTACAAATAAAAAAAAAATGCACAAGCTGTATTGGCTAGTTGGAATTTATTACACGCTAGACTTGACAAACAAACAGCCTCTAAATGTATCTATTATAAAATCGATTTGGACTTACGGCATACAGCTGTGGGGTTGTGCCAGCAAATTCAACATCGAAGTAATTTAACATTGTCAGAATATTGACGTTTGTACAATTGTCGCAACATACCGATTCGAGGATACCATGGTTTCAATTCCTTAAGTTGAGCCGCGCTGCCATAACCAAATACATTAAATTACGCACTGGTCACAGCCCACTACCATACCACTCATTTAATTTGGGACTCAACAGTAGTACGTATTGTCTTTTCCCAACTGTGATCGAAATTAGTGTGCTTCCAATACCTTCTCATAAATTACCCATCTCTCTCTATCCAAAGAAACCGGATAAACACCCTCTTCTACACTTTTGATTTAACTTTTCCCTCATGGACGATTTATTAACTGACAATGTTAACATAATCATACATACCCTCAGTTTTATACTGCAATCAGGCCTCTAAATTTAAGAGTTTGAGCTTTACAATTCATATTATATTAAAGTATCATTGTTTATAATAGTAGAACAAAGTTAAAATCTCATTAAAAAAAAAAAAAAAAATACAAATACAAATACATATAATTTATAATTTAAAATAAGCCAACGTAATTGTTATTACATATATATATATATATATATATAAATACTAGTTGAATTACCCGGCGTTGCCCGGGAAAAACTCCTTTTAGGTGTAAAACACTGTGGAAGCAATGTCTTTTTAAGTGTAAATAAATTATATAATATAGCTGGTTTACTCGGCTTAGCCCGGGAGGTATTCAACTATTTTATATAAAAAAAATTAAGATGAAAAAACTACTATTTTCTTATATTGTACCTTTTTTATTTATTAATTTATATATTATCTCTGTACATATTTCTATTAAGGTTATAATACTTCTTTGTAAACAATATTTTTTGTTCTTTGGTGAGGCGCATACACATATAGATTTTTTGCCGAGCTGACACGGGAGCAAGCAACATAAAATTATCCGTGGGTAAAACAGGGATTCGTGATGTTAAGGCCTGCAACTTTCAGTATCTGTCCCTGTGCCTTATTGATAGACATAGCAAAACAAAGCTTTATAGGAAATTGTACTCGTTTAAATTCGAACGGGTATTCATTGGTAATCATCGGTATCCTGGGAATGAAAACAACTTAATCTTGGGCTGAGCCGGAAAGAATTTTAGCTTCAATCACGTTTCTCTGCATAGTTACTATCCGTAATCTATTACCATTGCATAATTTTGGTGAATTTAAATTCCTCATAAGTATTATTGGAGCCCCAATTTTTAAGTCCAGTTTATGCGGAGGAAGTCTTGATGGATTCAAAGAATTCAAAAATTCAATTGGAATATCAATAGCATTATCTTGATCAGTCAGATTATCAATAGAAAGATAAGTTTGTTGATGGGCTTGAAACATTGAAAGAATTTTATTATTTATACTTGTAACAGAATCGTTTTTAGGTGCTAAAATCGCTTGTTCACGTAACCAATAATCCGTTTTCTTTGAAATTTGGGCGACTTGCAGGTAAACATTAGCTACTAATTCATCTTGTCCAGTGACGCTAGTTGCAAATGTTGGTTCTATTAGTACTTCACCATCATTATTTAAAATATTTCCATTTCCTACACCCAAAAGAGTTCTTGAAAATTGTGCTGCATTGTTATCACCACCCAAATGTACACGCATATTTGTGGTCAATCTTAAAAGTTTGACAGAAGCCCACAGAAACGACAATTCTAGGCAAGCATTTATTTCATCACTTTTTGTACCTCTTGGCACAATTGGCAATATTTGCCAAAAATCACCAGCGAACAGTATCACAACACCTCCCATCGGACGTTCATCAGCTTTAAAATCTCTAAGTGTACGATTCAGAGCTTCAGGCCCACCTTTATTTGCCATAGTTGCTTCGTCCCACATAATAAACGTAGTTTCTTTAAGCACTTTAGCTAGTGAGCTTTGTTTCGAGATACTACAAAATGGACGCTCTTGGCTTTGCGAATCTAAATGCAATTTGAAAGTTGCGTGAGAGGTTTTTCCATTCTGTAGTAATGTTGCAGCAATCCCAGATGATGCTACTGCTAATGCAATTTTTCCTTGCATTCTAAATTTAGCAAGCAAAAGATTGATTAAGAACGTTTTTCCAGTCCCGCCAGGTGCATCAAGAAAGAACATTTTACCACTGTTCTGCATCACGTTGTCGATTATAGTGTTGTATGCAAGTCGCTGGTCGTCGGTTAATTTTTGTTCATTTTCTTGAACGAAAATCGAAAGTTGGTTGGTATCATATGTTGTTTCTGAAAGATAATTCCTGTCCTGAAGAAATTGTCTGTCACGTTCTTCAATCCGTGTAGGAGATTCCATGTCAAAATCTGACATCATTTTTCCTGATATTTTTAGAAGTTGATCTTCAACCAATATTAATGCCTCATTCAAAATTTGTGGCGTGATTGCTGATTCCCGGTTGTTCAAATTATGCCTGTGTTGTTGCAATATATCAAATGCCATATTTTCTTTGTGTTTATTCCATAATTCATTCAAATTTGATATATGACAAAAGATTATTAAGGTTACAAAAAGTTTGCGTAAATGTGATGCAGAGTGGAAAAGAGCTGCTTCTGTTAAAGTATCGTCCCAATGTTTTTCATCTTCCAAAAGGCCGAGTGCCTGGCAGGCTCTTTGAAAAGTAGGATACTCAACGCTGAACTTGTGGTACGTTAATTGAATAACCGTCTTCACCATGACTAAATATCAAAGGGTACTGCAGTGCATCGTAAGACCGGTGTATTTCACTTACACGTTTTAGAGTGTTATCTCGTGCTCGTAAAACGATATCCCTTTTTGTAAATTTTTGTCCAACAATTAATACGGCTACCTCATCAACTTGAGGTGCATTATAACGACCTCTGTGTTCTGTCTGTGGCGCACGGTCAGCTCTGATAATGACTTGAAAATTTTCTATATTTGATGGCATTGCTTCAAAAGCACTCTTGAAGCTGCGCACGTAAGGATTGTGACAATGTAACAAATAATGCAAGTCGTATAATAATTCTCTGTAAGTATTTGGGGCTATCGACATTCGCCGTTGTACTTCGCTCACCGAATCACCCATGAAATATATTTGCAAAAATTTCGGTTCATCAGGGTTGTTTGGTAAAAGAGATCCAGCTAAATGATAGACTTGACCCATAACTTTAAATGTAGGCATAAAATCTCCATGTCTGATTTCATTGGCACCGAATGACGTCATTTGGAAAGCAGAATTGTAAACACGAATCATATCAAAAAAATGTTTAGAATCTCGATGAGAATGATTCAAAAGACTTTTTAATGGTTCCGGTGGATCAGCAATTTCTGCCAATAAAACTTTTCCTCCTGAACAGCAGAGACCTGGTGGTTCTTTAGGTCATTTGAATGCACGACAGAAATTGCACTTGGTATTCATATTTCCTATCGAAACGTGAGAATCATTTCTATAATCAATCGATTTCTTACAATTAAAGGCGGACATAAAGCGTTGGCGCCATGGGGCTCGCGGCTCATTGTCATCACTGGTATTGGCATTATGGTTGTTGTAGTTATTGTCATTGGTATTGTTGGTAATATTATTTTCATCTTCAACCATATTTTGATCGTGCATTTGCGAATGATTGTTCCTAGATAAGCGTATCCTTTTGGCACTATTTGTGGAGCGGCCAAGGTTTAATTTCCTTTTCTTGGGCATAATGTGACCAATAAAAAAGAAATAATGAAAAATGAAAAAATGAAATAATGAAATGCAGCTCGTTCCAAAATCAGAGCACTGCGTCTGCGGAATCGCTCAATTTCATTATTTCACGCTTGTCTATATATATAAAACTGAAAGAGGAAATCTTTGTTACGGTTTGGCATCTACTTAGTATAGTAGATGTAGATCATTGTAAACAGCGATACGATGATTACCATAGTAATCTCCAAATACAGAACATAATAAAAATAGATAAAATACCATGTGCGGAAAACCATTAAAACCTGTTCGGCGTCGGATTATTTATTAACAAAAGTGGTACTAAAACCTTTAGCAGAATGTCGGGTTTTATCCGTCTCATAAGCTATTTCCGATTCATATTTCATGCCGGAAAAAGCTTTTATTTTCCACGGAAGGAAAGTTTTTACAGTATTAAAATTAATAGATAGATGGCGCTACTGGCAAGATATTAGATATTCGATTTTTCCAATTTTCTGCACAATTTTTCATACTCACTCACCTTTTAAACCTTCTCTGGACTTCCACAAATAATTTAAGACCAAAATGAGCTAAATCGGTCCAGCCGTTCTGGAGTTATAACGTAACAAAGTTTCCAATTTCACTTATTTATGTATATATAATAATTAACTACAATTAAATAAAAATGATTTGTATTACCTACATAATATATTTATAAACCATCGAAGGACAGCATTTAAAAAATAACTAATTAGTGATTACACCACTAAAATTGAAAAAAATATGATTACAAACCAATACAAAGCGGCTACAAACGAATAGTAAAAAATTCAAAATTCGGAATTGGGGGAAGAGAGGGGCTGGGGAAATGTACCTTTATAAATAAATTTTTCAATTATTTGAATTTGTTAGTTCTACTAATGCATACCAGGCACGGGTTCTGGGATAACGTATGTCGTATTTCGATAACGTTTATCTTTTTAGATAAAACTATTTGATAAAATCTATAGGAATAAATATATGTCTAAGTTAATTTGTCTGTATACAGAGTGTAATTATAAGCTATATAAACATATTACAACGGGGAAATATTGAATGAGGAAATGTATTACGAGGATCTGTTCATGAATCGTCAATTATATGTCCTATTCACAAGAATATCCCCTATTTTATCGTGGATTGTAGGAACTATAGAAGAATATCACTACTTGACTCGTCATACAAGATACTGTCAAACATACTTTTCATTAGTCTAAAACCATATTTATTTATTTATTTATTTTAAATATAAACGGACGTATGTCCTTTAACAATATTTCGGGTGTATACATGGTAATAAGAATACAATAGTGGCATAGGAAATAAAATGAACTAAAAAAAAAAATTTTGAAAAAATTTTATAAAAATATAAACTAAAAAATATTGTACATTTATAAGTTACAAATATAGACAAGAAAACGAACAAAGGTAAATATCAACAAATAAAGATATAAGACGAGACATGCTAAACAAAATCAAAGGTAATGGAATTACCCGCAGCCATTAATATTAGGACAGTTTATCATATAGTTTGTTATATATGGAACGGGCTAGAATAAATCACTGCATTTTGTGTTACGGTGGTTTACTTTAAAATGGATGAAGGAAAGGAGCTCTTCACAGTGGATATTCCCTAAGAGTAAATTATGTAAAAATTTGGATAATAATAAAATGTGTCTAGTTTTGAGTGGAAAGAGATTGATGAATGATAATATTGAACATAGGAATCATGAGGTAGCCTATAAATATAAAAGTTGAAGGAGATGAAACGGAGGAAGTCATTTTGAACTAATTCGATTGCATCAATCTGTTAATAAAATAATAAATGCGATGTCAAACTATCTACCTTTCGCAATTATATAACATATTTCATTTATTGGCACAAATGTTTTGATGGCAGACAGTGTATTATTGCTTATTAAAAAATAATAGTGTAAATTTGTATGCTCTGAGTAATTTTGTTTTTTTTTTACGCGGTGATCTCATTAAGCTCAGGTGAGATTACAGTCATTGTTCACACATTTGCCTCTCACATAAAAATATTTATTATATTATATTTTAAAGGGAAATTTAAAAAACTTTGCCTATGATTTTCCCGCTTACGTAAAAAAATTACCGTATTTCAAATTTACAGGGTAATTAGACACTTAAAATTGGTTTTTGCTCCTCTTACTGGAAAAAACTTGTATAGAAAAAAAAATATTGTTGTGTATACGGTAAATATTTTTAAGTAAGAAGGAAAAACCAATTTTAAGCATCTACTTCCCCTGGAATTTTGAAATACTGTAATTTTTTACGTAAGAGGGAAAATTATAGACAAAGTTTTTGAAATTTCCCTGTAATATATAATATAGTAAATATTTTTGTGTGAGCGGCAAATGTGTGGACAACGACTGTGTAATCTCCCTGTGAAGTGTAATATAGTAAATCAGCGTCCTTCATGAGTGACATTCCCCCTTGAGCTTGATGAGATTACCGTGTAAAAAAAACAAAATGATTCAGAACATACAAATTTATACTATTGACATAAAATCAAAAAATCCCAAAGCGGAACAAAATGTCTCTAAAAGGAACAAATTATTCCCGCGGAACAAAATATCACCTTACTCATTGTACTAACTATATTATACTATCAACCTGTTATATGAAACAAAATAAACCATTTTTATTTATTTAAATATCAATAAACATTAAGTCGTGAGAGTACATACTGCGCCTTATGGACTTTCAACGCTATTAGCGACAACAATAATAATTAATAATACAATATAACAATATAAACCACCATTTTATGTATACTTTTGTAGAATCGATAGTAATAATTATTGAATACTGTTCGCTTTACGAACGCCTTTACAGTTCGATACGTATTTCTTTCACACAGGAAACGCTCACTCCAATACGTCGTATACCACCCTATGTACTCGAAGTTTGAACCATTACATCGGTGTTCGCGATTAATAACTCTTTTTACCGTGTAAATCGATTTCGTTTAAAAAAAAAAATCACTAAAAAAACGCGATGCATTTACACGACAATATTTGATAATAATAACGGGTTCCGTGTGCGACAGCCTACGCTGTTTGTATTAACCAGACGCGTTGTTACCGCGGTGTACTGCATATTATCGTCAGAGTCCTTTGAACACCGCCGCACTTGACGACCCACGACGTGCGCACTTGCTTGAGTAGCTTTCATATCCCGATTTCGTTTTTGCGTCGAACAAATACGTTCGTTTATAATAATACTCGGGCTACGACACATTTCATTTGAGACGCGCCCCCAAGAGTCCACCCCAGCGGAAACACTTTTCGCGTGTGCGAGTCGTGCAATAATAATAACGAGTGCGTGCGACCACTTCTCGGATTGTTCGCGTACAAAACTCCCATCCCTCTTGTAACACCGGCATTTTGTCGTCATGGGCGCGTAACGTGTTATTGATGGGAGTTCAGCTGCAGTTCACGTTTTCCATCCGTTAGCCTTTATATATTGCAACACACCTCCTCCGTCGTTTATAGCAAAGTGACTGTCGATATTTATACCTAATCCTATCCAGTTAAGGAGTGGTTTGTTGGCTGTACCCACTACGCGGACCGGTCTCGAGAACCGGGTTGTTGCGGGCGGCCGATATAAATAAAGATTTTTAAGTTATATTTTACGGGTCCTAGAAACTTAGGACCTGCGTTCATAAATCCACATAATCGAAGTCGATATAGCAACGTATACAAAGGTTTATTAAATGCTTGAATTAGTAATAAAATTATACAGTACACTATCACCTGACTAACCTTGTTCTCGAGGGTAGTATATCGAAGATCACAGGAGTAGCGAAGTATGAGTTGAAATAATTAATGTATTATGGTTTAACTATAAGTTAGGTTATTATACCTATAATAAATCGAATTAGAATATGATTTTAAAAAATATATGAAAGAACGCTTGTTTTTACTTTGCAATTCAAACCCGACTACTGGCTATCCTAATAATATATACGCTCGTACTCAACGATCCCGTGTTCTGTTAGCCTAAGCAAATTCGCGCTCGACTCTGAATGCGGCATAAATGACGAGTAGACAGTAATCTGTAAATCGTCACAGTATTATTACTGGTGATTGACCTATAAAACATTATCATCAAACTCGGAGGTAAAGAACAGTATTATCTGCGTTTCTAATCCTACATCATCGTCGGTTTTTCACGAAATTTTAATTTTTAAGCTATACAGTTATGCGCGGTCGTTTTAAAATATTACAATATTTCAGTATTTTATACATACCTACTATCGTAACTCGTTTTAAAAATACCGACGCGCAAACGCAGAAAACGTTGTTACATTATACCTAATGGTCGGATAATAGGTCAACGCCGTCAATTATTCACAGGTATTAAAACTAATCGTGAATTATCGCCGTCGTAAATTTGCAAAATGTAAGGCTGAAATACTGCACAAATGCGCTCGGGTCGCTACAACGACGGCGTCCTCTTGAAAATAAGCGTTTATTTATGACTTTCACGGCATTGTTGTCTTCCGGACACGCACACCGCGAGTTACAAGAATAATATTATATACATTGTACGCCACGCTACGTCGATGTCAGTGGCTCGGGGACGAACGACTTGCGCTAAACTGTTTGTTTTTAACACTCACCGATCGACTTTATTAAAATATTATAATATTAGCAAACGATCGATGGAAATATAATATTTACGTCCGATCGGTAACACTGGACTTAATGCATATTATCGCCAAACACGCATTATCATAATAATTATATTGGCGAAACGAAACGGCGTTACAATAATATAACGTATAATAATGTCTACATCACGCACGCACGCGCAATAATAATAATATATGCATAATGATAATAACATTATTGCTATCACCTAGGGCTGCAGAACGAATATGCCAGAACGCTTATAAAACTGTCTATTACTCACTACAACTGCCGTTGAACCTCTAAACCCGAAGTCGCTATATATATATATATAACGAGTCGTGTAGAAATCATTGCTGTATGCGCGTTTGCTGTTATTATAATGATGTGTAACGCCAAATTTGAATATGTTTAAATAACTAAATGTCAACTACGCACTCTTGCCCTTCGCGGGCGTAATACTATTTAATAAACAAATAATTTAGGCAATATTCGTCCGGAATGCCGCGTGAGTGTGTGTATAGTGACTGACCGTTGGGCTGCGTGATTTCTCCGAACTGTAAAAAATTATACTCTGTTCAGCGAGAGAACGCGTCGCAGACCGACGAAAATCGGTTCTTCTGCCGTCAGGAGCTGATTTTGATGGCAGGGTGACGCGGGGGGGGGATGCGCAGAATCGATTTTCGTCGGTCCGCGGCGCGTTCTCTCGCTGAACACAGTATGTTTATTTTGCGATCGAAAAATGTTCAATTCCTGTGCGGCTATGAAAGTCCCGAAAAGCGAAAGAAAAATCCACCCGGTACCAAAAGCCCGATTTTAATTTTGAAAACGTATTTCTATATTATATTTTCTAGGTTTTGTAGGAAATGGATTTTCGATTTGTCGTATTGTTTAATAATTAGTATAATACGAAATTAAATATTTCTTTTCTTTTTCAAATTTCGCATTTACTTTAATGTTACTAAAAAATAAAAAAAAACTCCAACAAAACACAGACGAGAAGCGAACAAGTTCAAATATTTTTTCAAAATTAAAATCGTACTTCTGGAAGTATATATTTTTTTCTTTCGTTTATCGGTCTAAATGCGCGAAATAACGACCCACATTCAATACCTAGCGTTAATCGAATCGGTGGAGAACGTTCGGCAAATTTTCGGAATCGGGAAAATTTTTAATAGTTATTGATATACATCACGATTCCGCAAATTTAATTTTTATATACACAATTACGCATGGTTTTATGTGCAACGTTGATATTAAATTTGGTTGCTCTTGTTATTATAAAAAATAAGTAACTGCACGTACGTTGCGCCAACTTGGCCCATTATATTTTGGGTTTTGCTGGTAAACCAATGTCATGCAATTTCTAATTTTGGTCGTGAAAATTTTAATTTTGGTCGTGCAAATTTATTCTAATTACGTGCTAAATATTTGTGTAAAAAAAATTTCGATTTTCCTAATGGGCCGGGCTGTTGCAATGAACGTAGTAACTGCTCCAAAAACATATAACAAATATATTATTGACTATTGTAACATATCTATATATTACAAATAATTTTGTGTAATAAACGATTTTGACATTTTGAAAGCAAAACTTTCGAAAAACAACATATTTTAGTTAACACATTACCAGGCGCGGACTTATGTAGCATTCCATGCACTTTTTACCATTATGCACCTGCACTTTACACATTGCTGGACTTATCGTATTCGTCATTCTAACTTGGACTTATGGTTGATATCTTTATGATGATTAGAGTCTTAGAGATATACTTTTGAATTATAACAAAGTTTATAGGAAATGTCATAAACATTAACTTTATACAAAAACATTGTGTATTTTTGTACGACGGCAACGTTATCAATCGAACAAAGTCCATCGATTTAAAGTCATAATTTGTAATTAAAAATTTTAATGGCAACGTTGCATTTAAAATCATACGGAATCGTCTGTATAAAAATTAACTTTGCGGAACCGTGTATGTTTATCAATGACTATTCAAATCTTCCAGATTCCGAAAATTTGCCGACGTTCTTCAGCGGCTTGATTAACGTTAAGTATGGATGTGGGCCGTTATTTCGCGCATTTTGACCGATAAACGAAAGAAAAAAATATATACTTCCAGAAGTACGATTTTAATTTTGAAAAAAATATTTGAACTTGTTCGCTTCTCGTTAGTGTTTTATCGGAAATTATTTTTTTATCTTATTTTTTTTTTTTAGTAACACAAAAGTAATAGTGAATTTTGAAGAAAAAAAACAGATAATTCATTTCGTACTACACTAATAATTATTAGTAACTATATAGCTGTCCCGCCCAGCGTTGCCTGAGCCAAATATTAAGTTAAGATTAACCTAAAGTGATTTACATGCATTTAAACCACCTAGGTAGGTAATCCGCTGCATTAGATCACGGACAATATGCGAGCAGTAATTAGTCAATTACCTGCGGTGGATTACAGACCCTATGAAGTGCGTAAGTGAGTGAAATCAAAATTAGGTATGAAAAACATTGCGACGGTTGCCCGTGCCGAAGATTTGTTTTTTTTTCTATAAATTTATTTGCAAAAATATGTATACGATAATATATTCTTACTAATTATAATAGTTATAAATATGTATCCATTGACAACCTTATAAATAAATAGAGATTGGTGGTATGGCAACCATTTATAAACAAATATTTCCATCGTCAATCTCGAAATCCCTGTTTGAGCACCACCCGGGGTTGGGTTTTTCCAAAATTTTCTTTCGTAAAAACCATCTCCTGACAATTACGAACAATTGAAAAAAAATTTGAGCGAAATCAGTCCAGCTGTTCACGCGTGGTGGCGTGACCGAGGGAAATAGGGATTCGTTTATATATATATATATATAGATTTAACAGACTACTCAAGCGATTAACACAGCAAATCGGAAATACGTTTCTGACAAAATTTAAAAAAAGAATATAGAAATACGTTTTCAAAATTAAATTTGCGGATCGTGTAGCAGCCAATCAAACATGTTGTATAACTAGCTGCAGTCAACGAGCAGATAAATAATATATTCTGCAGATGGAGGGTATTATTTTTTCTCGAACCCAGCGGAAATAGACTTTTCTCGGACAGCACACGTCGGTTCGATGACAATAAAATAATAATAATAATAATAATTGTTTATCGCGGGCATACGAATATTAGATTATGCGCGCGCATGTGTGCCGCCGTGAATGCAGTGCCGCCGCCGTCGGGAGCGCATCTCAAGACAATGGGACCGAACAAAAGAGGACCTACCGGTGCGGTACAATTATTATTATATCTAACTGGTTCAAATCCATTTGTCATTTATGATTGATTCCCGGCCGCACAATAGCTTGTAAAAACGGCCGGACTGCGTTATGATTTAAGCCCGTTTTTATTTCATTCTATATATTATTATATACCTACCTACTTTACGGCTGGCTACGGTTTTATTTTTTTATTTTTTTTTTAACCGTAAAACGAAAAAATAAACCAGTTGCGAGACTTTGAAAACGTAATCCTACGGTAAGTTTTTATGCACGTTCGGAAAAAAGACGATTTATGTTTCGTAAAGGTATAATATATGACATAGGCTTAAGGTCACGAGTATCGTTTATCCGGCGGGGAAGTGCGCTCGTAAAACGCGTCGAAAAATTGTAAGCTTTTTTTTTATTCAATTTTTTCATTTTTTTCTTTTTTTTTTTTTTTTTTGAGCTACTTTTAAATTCCAATCATTGAACGCAAACATAGAGATAATAAAAACAAAAAAAATAAAAATATATTATCTTACTAAAATATTATACCTACTAGATACTTTTGACCTACCAACAAAATTGTTCTCACAGAAATGAAAAACATGTTACATTTTACCTTGAAAATCAAACATTAGAATCATTATTGTTAAACTAAAAATACGGTAGGTAAGAAAAAATAAAAAAATCTCATATTTTCTAAAACGGCCATATAAATGGTTTATGTTTATGACGTAGTCTTCGGTACTTAACAATTATTTAAAATATTATGTCCATATTAGTGTGTCAATCATCAAATCCTGAGAAAACATTTCCATATGGTAAGAACTAAATTTACTAATGTAACTTATGAATATTTCACTTGATTTAACGTTAATTTTTAAAACCGACTTAATGGCCATTCGTGGAAA